>JUDQ01000166.1:0-74949 GCA_000812075.1 Scedosporium aurantiacum
GGAGAACAGTTAATCGACGAGCTTCCTCCCATCCGCGATGAGGAGGTCGAACAGGTTAGGCGAGGCGGCTGAGGTGCGGTGGGCGAGGATCTCGCTAAACTCCTGGAGCTGTTCTGATTGGGCGTGGTCCTTGGCGGTGTCTTTGATGCCGTTTTGATCATTAATAACTTCGGCTTCCGGCATGGATGGTTTGGGTGATGCGACTTTGCGTGGGATGTTACGACGCGGGGTGAAGGTTTCCTGACGTTCACGTTGTGGTGGCTTTGAGACGGGGCTGAAAGGCGGGGACCAGAGAGAGCGTGGGGCAACCACGTCTTTATCGGCTGTGCTGGGCCGTGCCTGGTTCTCATCTTGGGCGTGGGGCGCGGCATTATCTTCGGCCCAAGTGGGAGTTGGCTCTTTAATCTCGGGTTCATCGACCTCGGGGTTTGTCATGGGTGGCGATTGGGCAGCGGCGGGCACTGATCCCCAATAATGTTTTAGCTTTGCCAAGGTGGGCGAATACGGCAGACGCGGGATATAGTCCAAGACAAAACAAGGGGGAAAGGGAAAAGAAGAGAAAAGAAAAGAAAAAAAAAAAAAGGGGGGGGGGAAAGAATGAGAAAAAAATAAAAAGAAAAGGGCGATAGCACAAGTCATCGGTATGAAAATGAAGTGAGAAATAAAAAAAACGTACCATTCTCGGGTTGAGCAGGGTTTTTCCTCCGCGATACCCTCACAGTTGAAGCACGCCTGGCCTGAGGCGGCTTGGTTGGGTTCGCGGTCGCTGGCGCAGGCGCTGGCGCAGCAGGCGTGGTTGTGGAAGGATCGAGGCCTTTTTGGGATTGTCGCCGGGATGCATCGCGGCTAGAAAGTGGCTTTCTGACAAACTTGCGTTGGGCCATGGCGCGAGCGATGGGATGGCGGACGATATGTCAAGTGGAGTTGATGTTGGGGGTTGTGGTTGTTGGAAGGCAGAGATGAAAGGTTTAAGTGTTATGGTTGAAACTGGATGACGAACGACTAATAACAAGAGGATCCACGGAGAATTAAACAATTTTTCGAAGGGGGGGCGGCGTGTGAGGGAGGGAGAGAGACAGGGAAGAGAGAGAGAGAGAGAGAGAACAAATGAACTCAACTTTGTGCTGCGTCTTGTCTGTGAGGACAAGTCAAACAACAATAATAATACTCCTCCTGTAATAATAAAACGAAAAAAAAATCCATGTCCTCTCCTCTGCTGATTGCTGGTGCTAGTTCCGCACGGGCCATCCAGCTCTTCCCTATTTTGACACTAAACCAAAAGGAAACCTCCCTATTTCAATATTTCCCTTGATATTGTCCAATCGAGGAACCACAACATGCAACATGATGCGGCGGGGAGTCTCAGCCCAGGCAGGCGTGGTGTTTGTGTTGGGCTGGCCGTGCAATGGATGCAGGAAGCTCGCCGAACGTGATGAGTCTTTTTATTGCTAGATACTATCGTTGTGTCCGAGTTTCTTTGGGAATGATGACAGTGGATTGTTCGCCCAGGACTTTTGGTCGATGGATATCCGGCAAGGATACATTTGGCGATGGTTACATGCCTGTTCACGCCCCTGCGTGTGGCTTTTGGGCAGGGAGGGGAGAGACAGCCAAGAGCCAAGGAATGTAATCACTACCAATGAGGAATGTTGACAGTCGAACCTCCAGTTTTAGAGATGCCTCCTCCGATGATAAGAGATGAGCCCCCGACTGCCGTGCCTCCAGTGCGGTCTGAGCATTTTGTTGGAGCAGCTATGATTCTCTAACTAATTAGTTCCTTGACGGCACAACAATCGTCGTGGCTACGATCGAAAGAGGGGAATGCGTCGAGTCAAAAATATCCGCGTACACACCGTCGCACTGGACATACTCAATATCATGACCTCTATATCTCCAACGTTACGTATACTAACGCGATGCGCTCTTTAATTGCCTGATCATCGACCGCATGATCCGTTTGCCCAGTTGGGCACTTGTGGAGTTCAAGTGGACCACACGTATTTCGGTAGCACCCTGCGTAGGGAAGAGGGGAAGCTGAGGAAGAAGGAAGAAAATAGTAAAGGTCGGAAATGAGATTTACAAACCTCCATCCGAGAGAAAAATATATACATATATATATATATATATCTCACCTGTTGCGTTAGCCCCGTGCAGCAGAGACAAGACATGTTTGCCAGCGTAAGGTTGATGCCAGCGAAAGAGAAAACGACGGCGGACAATTCCATCCAGTGATACAACATCAAACGACCTTTCTGGATATATATAGTCGATATATGAGTTTTCTAAACGCGATTTTTTTCTCGTATGTGATCCCCTTCTACAGACCTCAACTCTTCATCATGGCCGCTGAATGGCATTCAGGGAACTAGGGTGTAAGAACGCAAATAGGCAAGCTAAAATCTGAATGGTTGGGCAGTATCTTTCCGAGATTGGGTGTCCCACTGCTGGCGATATCCCCAGTACGTCGACTTCCATCTGGGTACGTGGCCATCCAGAGCTCAGTAGATATGGCTCCAGCCGTTCTCCATTAAGCATGGACGGCTTCTCAACAATGTTTGTCTCCGCCAGCCTCCCCCTCATGAAAATAGAGCTATCCACATGGAGCATGGCATTCGGAGAGGCAGAGAGACGGAAATTTATTTGCAGGCCCTACTCTCTTCTCCAAGTCATTCCTCATTGGGTTTGGCAATTGATCCCAAGGCACTAGACTATGAAGGAATGGGTGTGTAACTACATGGAAATTTGGTTGCCAAAATTGTATCCTACATCCTCTACACTTTCGAATCCCATTTACTCTATCCCGAGTCTGGCTAGCCAAGGGCAATAGAGAGCCCGCAACTATGTCAAGTGGTTATCTAACCATTCAAAACACGTTACCATGAGAGTAAAGAATTAATAACTCATGCATGGTGTGGCTGGGAAAAAACCCACAGCGCATCTACTTAAACCTGGTTTTTCTTTCATTTGGAGAGCATCCCCCTCCGATAACCTTGATGTAGGAAAGATCTCGTAGCCGTGGAGGTTTGTTAATCCCGGATGCCCGCCGTCATTGCTGATTGTAGTGATCTATGACTTGATCACTCGTAACATTAAAGATCGTCCTGGTTCAATTGCGTTATCTCTCCCGAAAGAAAGACGCTCCCCTCCGATATCGTTGGCGGCATACCTTAGCCTAACCTCGTGGCTAGAATCAGCTCCAGGTGCTGAATCGCCTTATCGCGTCAATAGAAGAAAGCGGACCCAGTAAGATGTTAACCACAATCTAATTTGTCCCAGCAACTGATCTCTTGAGAGACGCTATGGGTTACCTGCGATTTAGAATTATACCCCTTCGATCGATCTATCTTGGAGTCGAGGTCGTGTGCAGCCTGAGAAACCATGCCCGAGGCCCAGCATAATGAAGATTTCATGAGTTCTCCATTCCTGTTAAGAATTCTGATGGACACCCGTTGATCGAACCCAATACTGGATGCAGAATCTGAGTCACTGCTTGGAGTTGAGCTTCCTTGTGCTGGCCTCTGTGTCCTTGACCTGGGCGATGCTTTCAGACTAGGAACTCTGTAAGCAGTTCACGCGATCGAGAATCGGTATCATAGATAGGAGTATCTACATCTATATCCTGTTTAATTCTCAGCATAACAGTAACAATACTTTTCTCCAAAGTTCCAATGTAGTTGTGCTTCCCGAGCGACGATGAATCATATTTTTCGCTCGCGTGATGTGTGATAGCGACCAGCTCGGACGAATCAATGACGATCTGATCCATCGCGTTTCTTGCTAATAGACATCGTGCCCTTTCCCATGCTGATGCAGGTCGAGCTGCCTGATGTGAGCCCTCCTGCTACCAACTATGGCGAAGGTGTTGATTGAATGTATCTTGCTACGGCCGACCCGCGGCGATTGACAAAGCCGTGACAAAAGCCACGCGGACGACAAACTCGCAGCGACACGCAAGACACGGATGAAGCGCGCAAGTTGATGAACGAAGTGGTCGGCACGGGCCTGGCTAGTACATGAGAGGTGAAGCAGGCCAGGAATTCGGGCAGACGACCGAATCGCTTTGGATACCCGGATCATGTTGGGTAGATCTTCTTACCCTCTCCGGGTCGAGGTAGCGCGTGTCCATGACAAAATATTGCGAACGTCTGGGTAATTGGAGTCATCGTTCAAAAAGGGGCCAGAGCCTTGAAGCCTCGGAGGCCATGTCTGGAATCACTTACTCACCAGGGTCAATATTCAATGTGTTGCGATAAATGGCCGCTTGAAATCATGATTTTCGCGAATCGAAAAGACTCCACAGATCCATCCCGTTAGGCAATGATAATCTCTATAGACCCCCCATTGGCTCTGGCACCGTCCTTTGCCTGATCCAGAGGCCGGTAGGGAGCATTTTCTCATACAAGCTATATCGCCATCGATAACAAATCCGTTCAAAATGCTTGGTCAACCAGATTTAGCTTCCTCGTGGTGCGAAGTGAGAAGGTGGGAGAAGTAAGACAAAAATTGGGATAACGGTTCTCTCTAGACTGTTGTATCAGCAATGTGGACCTCTGTTTTGATCATGTCCAGGTTCCTCGTGGTGATCAATGATACTTAGCGACACCTGTTTGCCCGTATCATCGTTACTTCTACCAGTGCCTCCGTAGCTATGTGCATTATTGCTAACACACGAGTTATATTCCAAGCGTTACTTGCTACCGCCTCTGCCATCTCTGAGCTAGTTTCGATCCGGTCCCACGAGCACACGGGTCGCTTCAACGTTGAACACCAATCTCGCCAATCAATTGAGTTGAGAACATTCGATTCGAAAGGCGACTTTCTAGTTCAAATCGATCCTAACCACAAGGCCCTCGATTACTATGGGAAGGAATTTCACTTCGCTGTCAGCCCTTCCGTTCTTTAGACGGTGACAGCGTCAGTTGCAGTGACTTAAGGCAAGGTTTACCCCTCCGAGGCCGAAGTCGGACTGCTCCAGCCTGGCCCAGCTGGTTTAGGCCGGGTAAACTGTAGAGGAGGAAATGGAAGTTTTCGGTGAACAGATTTACTAGCCTGTTCCCTGTCCTTAGGCAGGGTAGTGAACAAATGGCTTCAAGCTCAAAGGTTCTACAAACGAACGAGGGTGTGATTGGAGGAAGGAAGTAGGGGGAAATTGTCATGGACTCTTCTTGTCACTAGATACGTACGAGATTTTCGCCCTGCTCGCTTCGGAGACCAAGAATTACATGTCCTCTCGCTCTGCGAGGTGATATTCTTCCTCATCTTCAGTTCTGACTGGAAATTCGAACCCGGTATGTCTCGAGAGTGCCATACTCTCTCTCTCTCTCTCTTCTAGTACATATGAACCTTTTGTCTTTGCAATTAGAACATTCTTCAGGTCTCTAGGGGCCAAATACGTCCTACTCCGTAAAGGGATGGACACCAGTGTGGATCCCGCTACCTATTACAAGGTGTTATGCAAAACGTTTCCTGTTGTGTGATATTCATCAGGATTGATCGTCGACTTAGGAGAAACCAAATTGACTCATAGGTTATTCGTATTAGATGGTGCCATGACTCTATGGCAGTGTGATAATAATATAAGGGGAGTGTTACCTCAATAAAGGCCTGCAAGTACGTATCTGTGGGAAGGTTCTACTTAAACTAGAAAAGCAGTCACGAGCTGGAAAAGATATGAAGAGTCACGGTTTGAACAATAAAATTCCTGTTCGAGTAGATTACATTGACTCGTAGATCTGCATAACTATCTGACGCCACGCAGGCCCAAATCCTAATATTGCCCTGGCTCTTCCTTTGTGCTCGCGTTGCTCATAATATCGAGGGACGAATGACGTGAAGGGCGGTACTCACAGAGCAGGACGCCCTAGTCTTGTATTGTATATTGTATGGAACGCAGTGAGACGCATACTAATAAACGAGATGTACAAGCGGGCTGCCAAGTACCATTTACCAGCCCTGCCTATGGACTTGTGGACTAGCTGTCCTTGGCTCGTACCTAATCTCGATTCGAGTGTCCTCTTGAACGTTCATCCTCTTGGGATGGATAATATTCTCCTCACTGTCACCTGTAGATGGCTCCATATCGTCAAGCCGATAAACAGGTCCCTTGATTCGTTCTTGACCCGTCATCGATCTCGACGAGAGACCCTTCGACGTTGATCCATAGCCACCGGCGCTGCTGAACCCGCTGAAGCATGGAAGTTTCTTGACCAAGGGGCGCAATGCCGTGAGTGCGGCCGCGAAGATGCTCAGTCCAATCTCAACAATGGAACTATCGACAAGGTTAGAGAGCTTCTACTCGTAGGGAAATAATTCGCGTGTACTGGTTACATACTAGACTGTTGCTTCGAGAGTCTTCGGGAGGATGTTTGGACTAGCCAGCCCTTCATTCTCCGTCATTCGTGTGACATCGACGACGTACTTGAGCCGAATGATGGTTGCAATGGAGCTCCTGGGACAAAGGTTAGCGTGGCCTATTACCAAACGCCGGCTGTCATGTGAAGTATGTTTTCTCTTACACTGCACCCAAACCAAGAAGAACCATAATAGATATCTTCACCTTGAGGCGTAGCTGCGCTTTGTGAAGCATGTGGACCGGCAACAGCTGAGCCGAGGCTGTTAGCTACATGAAGGGCACCTGCGTACGACACAACGGGTATCGTCTTACCGCATACAACCAGCTGACAGTCACGTCTATGGCTGAGAGAGCAATTGCTGTGCGGCCGATGGTCTCAGTCGAAAGGCAGGTGCCTGTGCCTACACCCCAAGCCACCGACAAGGGGCGGCACTGCAGGGCGAAAATGAGTGCTGTGACGAGCGACCAGATTCCGACGACCGTCATCGACACAATCAGCGTGATACGCACAGGGTGCATGTCGGCATTGTTCGCCAGTCGGTATAGAACGAGTCCCACACCTAATTTGGAGATGCCTGTCGCGAGAATGTAAACGATTTGGGCGAGGGTGAAGAACTACGAGGAAGAAGAACAAAAAATGATCAGTCTTCATGTAAGTTGACATTCATCGGCGTAAGGTGGGCAGGGCGGTCTTACCTTGGCAGCCGTGACTGCTTTCAGGGGGTCTGTCAGTGGTAATCCGATGCCATTGTCAATTGCGACAAGCTCGAAGGCGACAAATATCAGAAACCCGATCTGCTTGTGTGTTAGCCCAACTTTGCCGGCGCTCGGACATTCCCAGTAGGGCGGTCTTGGTAGGGAGGTGTGTGTGTGTGCTCACGAAGGAAACGGCCATAGCAAAGTCGTCATAGCCGACAGCTCTGGTAATCCCGCGGGACCAGAATCGCAACCCAACGGCAACGGCGTTAATGGCCACGAAGGTCAGGCCGACGGGGTAATAAGCCTCTCGCGCCGCGCTCATTTTTCCAGAGTGTTCGAATCAGCCAGCAGGCCAGCAAGGGAGAAAGGGCGTTGGGATAGGAAGACGGGCGGCATAGAAGATTTCATTCGGAGAGGTCTCGACGAAGGACGGAAACTGTTGGATCAGATGCCAGGAAACTTGGGGTTCTTAACGGACTGGTGTGCTTGAAGATCTTGCCAAACTCATTGCCTAGCAAAGTGACTCTGGTAAAACAAAACAGTGGTGCCATGGTTCAGATCGCTGCAATCCCTGCTTTAAAGGGGGATGCTCTCCTCTCCCTTTTCTCTCTCTTGCGAACAGAGTTACATCCAAACGATGAAGAAGAAAAATTTCCGCAGGTACAAAACCTCGGTTCCTCATCCTCTACGCTAGTGTAACGGCGAGGGAATCCTCCGTAATCATACGAGAGGGCGGGTTGAAGAGGGTATCCCAAGCCAGCGGGTGTGAGTGGGTGCAACACTGCGCCATATAGCACCCATCCCTGTCCTATATGTCGTCTCATTCGCTGCCTCCTCAGTAAATTGTGAAGAAAACCATCGTTCACCCACAGATGTTCGCAGGGGTTTAAGCCACGCTACGGAAGGCGGAACAGGATCCGGTATCTTGGAATAGGCCTAGACGAAGATAGCCTCCCAACTTACCAACGATTGCCCAATAGTGGGACGTGACGTGCGCATAACGCGCCATGACGAGTTCGGAGTAGTCTTGTCGATCTCGATGAAGATTGTATTTCCAACCCAACAGTTGGCACAGGGTACGAAGTAAGGCCCGAATGACAGCGGGATTAGTAGGCTAAGCCGAACGTTTGGTTAGGGGCCAGGGACGCCACCCGGCCAGTAGCGTGAAGGACACTAGTGTAGTGTACTTCGTAAATCACAAACCCGTCCGCTCCCTTTCCATGTGCTGTACGAAGTACTTCGTACGGCTTTCTTCGCAGGTATTCTACTCTGTACCTACTCCGAGGGGCTGGTTTCCGGCCCCCCTCCCTGTTTCAACCCTAGCCAATAACGAGTTAAGATGGTCCGAGAAAACCCAACGGACTGGGTAAAACTGGGTGCCGTAATCGGCATTGAGTTTCTTCAATGTAAAGGTGGCGCTGCTCCATCGGATCTTTCACAGGCTGCGGGGTGTGCGAGAGGCAATTGTAATAATATAGAGTATAGAGATAGCTTTCCCTTCATCTTGGACATAAAAGCCCAGGACACCGGTGTACCCCTCGTGGGGTTGAAGGCCCTTGAAACGGCATTGATTTCGTGATTTCACATGAGGGGTCTCTTCTCGCTAAGAACCTGCAGGGCCAGGGTTTTGGAGAGAATTGGAAAGAGACCCACGTCTTAGTGAAACGGCGACAGGGATATCGGATTTACATCTTCTCCTTCCTGTTTTAGTCGGACAACAGGAGACCAATTTCATCCAGAATATGAGGGGTCGTTTTCAGGGGGATGAAAGTATACACACCGCATCAATCGCGTGAAGAAGAAGAAAGAGAAGATGAAGAAGAAGACAACAGGAACGATAGAAAAAGACCCCTTTGGAGTTTATTGTTTACGAAGGAGATGCATCGTCTGAGAGGAGATCTCGCCCATGTACCAATCTGCCGGGGCAGACAGTAGACTTCCGATGGCATGCACGAGGACACAGACCAGATGGGTCCGCCGTTGCGACTGTCACGGAGCATAGTAAAAATCCCCAAAATTTTGTCCGAAGAATTCAGCGAGGGAGGTACTTCGTATGATCAACTTAGTGGAGGAAATTTTCGAGGCCACCTTGCCGCTATAGGAAAAAGTCCTACCACTGATTGGCCAATACCAGGATGAAGAAAATTACACGGATTTTATGCCCTGGTTTTGTGAAGGCAAGGGGAGGGGATAGGGGATAGGAAAATAGGAAAGAGGAAATCGGTAAGGGTCAGTTGACGTGTGCCCTCGACTCCTCCTCCCCGCGAACGGCGGTCAGATAATTAGTGGGGTATATATATATATATATATATGATCATTGTAGTAAGGCAAGTGGATTCATTTGAGGTTGTTGCCCAGTTATCTACTTCGTACCCATTCTTGTTCCTAGCCTCAATACGTTCATCGCCAAAATGTCTGCTTCCACCAATTTTCAAACACTCCCTATGGTACCTGAGGAGATCACTGCCTCATGGCTTGGGAGCGTTCTGGGTCAGAAGGTGGCATCTTTCGAGATCACCAACAGCATCCTGAACGCAACTGCCGGCAAAATCTTCATCACAGTCACATACGAGGATGAGGATGATGCTGCGACGACTCGGCCCAAGTATATCTGTCTCAAGGGAGGCTTCAACCCGGCCATGCTCGCCATGGAGGGCTATAGCGAAATCCTGAAGAAAATGTACTCTAAAGAGGCCGAATTCTTCAACGTTGTCGCGCCAACCTTGACCAACATCACCCTTCCTAAAGTCTGGAAGGCGGTAGAGAATCCCGAACAGGGCCAGGCCATCTTGGTCATGGACGACCTGAGCAAGACATGCACCTTCGGCGACCCCGTGGAGGATTGGCCTGTCGACCGCGTCAAGGCCGGCGTCGAACAGCTCGCCGCTCTCCACGCCGGCACCTGGGGCGCTACCGCCACCAAAGAATACTCCTCCTATGAGTCCGTGATGCTCGGCCTTGCCGCGAATTGGGAGGCTATGGTCCTCAGCGACGATCGGCCGCCCATGCCGGAGGAGATCAGGGTCCAGGAGCGCACAGTGGCGGCCCTCAAGAAGCACTTTGCCACCAAAAACCCCAAGTTCGTTGCCGTATTGCACGGCGATCCTCACTCCGGCAACACTTTCCTCGATGCTGCCGGCAAGCCTTATTTCCTGGACTGGCAAACCCACTACATCGGAACCGCCTTCCACGACGTGACCTACTTCGTTCTTGGGGCGCTATCCGTCGAGGACCGGAGAGCCCACGAGATCGAAATTTTCGACCATTACCTCAAGGCTTTGGCCAAGTTCGGCGGGCCAACCCTCTCGACTG
Source organism: Scedosporium aurantiacum (assembly GCA_000812075.1). NCBI lineage: Eukaryota > Fungi > Ascomycota > Sordariomycetes > Microascales > Microascaceae > Scedosporium > Scedosporium aurantiacum. Next base: position 10,364 of record JUDQ01000166.1, read on the forward strand.
ACGACGAGGAGGTCATGATCGAGTACAAGAAGACGTCGATATGTGGCATGGGGTGGGTTCTGACTCCGTATCAAATGCAGAGCAGAGAGCGTGTCTTTGCCATGTGCAAGCGCTACAACGCTGCTATGGTGGATCACAAAACCATTGAACTTATCGAGTCGCTGCCTGAGCCTTCGGAATAAAGTGGGATGATTTGGTTAGTTTAGTTCTATGAAGCAATGAAATGTTTTCTCGCGGTCCGTGATGCACTTGTCGAATATTGCATTCCAAATCATGTGACTAGGTATTGGCTGCACGTGATCTGCCTTGAAGTATCCGCGCCAGATCGATGCACGCTCCATTGTGCATAGTAAGATTTTATGTGGAATCGGAAGAGTACAGGAAGACATACGGCGCTCATGGAGATGCAGCACGGCCTCAGTCAAGCGCCATGAGAAGAAAACACATCAAATTTATGCCGAATTTTAGATTAACGATTCACAGACATGCAGTTGTAAAACGTACGCGCCAAGCGTCCCACCTTACCTTACAATTCCTGGGTACAGAAGTAGCCTCAGGGGCTCCAGATAGTTGTGACAGATAGTCGTGACGAAGGCGTAAAATCAAATTGATCTCTGCATAAATCTAGGCACAGACCAGACGTATTCCAGGCATACAACTGCCGGTCAGCCTCGTCTGATCGAGGAAGATGTGCGGTGGCAGTGCTGGAGAGTCGACAGGATAGACGAGGCGGAATTTTGAGTTTTGAGCAGTCAATTATTGTTTTATACAGCAGCAGAACAGTGAGTTTCTCAGCCGATTCAACGAAGATAACTTCTATCCTACTCCCAGCTCCTAGCGGGATTACACTGTACAGGAGAGATTCGTTTATATGGCACATCCATTCTAACAGAAGTAAGCGCGAATAATATACTTATTCCATTTGAAGTCTAATCCAAGTCAGAAGTCTAGTTCTAGCCAGGTCACCCTCCCAAGAAGATGTGACATTCTGTCTTCCATAGATACGGCTCCTTTGAAATTCCTGGGTGACCTGGCCTTAGCAGTATTTTGTGATCCTTCCAATAAGGAGCGCCGTAGCTGGAAATATAAATACAGCGTAGGATAAATACATTCAAGCCAAAGGCCCCTTCGTCTTCTACAATACCATACCCTTGACCTGCGATGTCTTGGCAACATTGATATTTCGGATCAGGAGGATCCAAATGAAGGACAGAGCCATGATACCAGTACCCGCAGCAAGCATTCTCGTCTGAGCATAACCGTATGCCTGCTGAATACCCAACCTCTCAGGACTTCCAACCTCGTAACTGAGCTGGACGTCCAAACTGTTGTAAATATCCTCCACATCCGGAAGGGCGGATTCGGGAAGATTCCTCTCCAGCGCCTTCCTGAATGTGTTCGTCCAGATTGCGCCAGAGATTGTATTACCCACGGCCCCTCCAACATTTCCAGCCACGTACAGAAGAGCCAAGCCAGCGGCAATATGCTGGTGATCGACTGCGGCCAAAACGGCGATTTGCTCGCAAATGATGAAGATGCTGCCACCGACGGAGATGAAGACCTGGCACATGACAATGTAGCCGATGTATCCGTTGGGCCGTCGGAAATATATCATCAAGCCTTGCGCGAGGATATAGAGTGGAACAGCGAAGAACAGAATCCACCTGAAATACCCCGTCTTGCGAATCAACAAACCGACGAACAGCAAGAGCACTCCGGAGACCACGTCAAACGTGCTTCCAACGTAGCCTGCCTTGGATACGCTCAGGTTGTTAACCACTTGCAAGAATGAAGTAAAGTAGCTGTTCCAACAGTAGTAGGAAATCTGATACGTCATGCAAAGGAGGCAGCCGCCAATCACAGTCCGATCGGACAAGAGGCTGAAGTTGATGAACGGTTTGGGTGCGAGGATGGCTTCATAGACGCCAAACATGACGAGCACTGCAAATCCGACCACTATCATGGCAATGATGTAGCCTGACGACCAGCCTTTGGGCGCGGTGTCAGCGAGAGTAAACGGAAGCAAAAACACCGTAAGACCGCTGGCGAACAAGACGACTCCGAGAGCTAACGAAAGGCAGATTTAGTACATGGCTATACCCCTTGCTTTCGGACGTAAGGATGCATTTCTCACCGTCAAACTCTACGACGTAATGCTGGACATTTTGAAGCAGCGTCCTGCCGCTCCTTTCTCTGAATAGAACGCCTTGCTTCTTGGCTTTGTGCAGGTTCACCTTTAACACCGCAAATAAGGGTGCAGCGACGAAGGGCAGGATAATGGCAAAACATCCGAAGCCCCATCGCCAGTTGACATGGGTATAAAAGTCCTCGGAGGCCTTTGGGCCGGCGAAAGCCGTTATCATGTACGGAGATGATGTAAAAGCATATGCCAACCCACGATTCTTCAGCTTCGACGCATCGGCGGTGATGACGTCCACGCTATACGTCATACCTCCGAACCCAATAGTGTAAAAGACCTAATTAATCGATCAGTTAGGGCTTTCTTACTTTCCCCATACCTATTTCTGGTCATGCTTTCTTATCGGGTCTTACCTCCGCGGCACAGAATGTGGAGATGCCCTTGCTGGTTGCCATAAGAATCAAGCCCAGCGTAGCGAAGCCTGTCATAACGAGAAACCCCTCGGCTCGACCCCAAACATCCAACAACTTTGCCAGAGGAATGTAAATTGCAGCGGACATGGCATTCGCAACGATGTATATGACGGTCAACAGCGAATGAGTTTCGAAATCGCTCGTGACATACGGGATTAGATTGTAAAGAATCGAGGCCTGAAAAGCGTTGACAAAGTAGAGCAAGAACATACTAGAATTGAGGAATAGAGTCTGTTAGCCAAACAATCTTCGCGTTTTCTACTCGTGTGGATACCTACAGGAGAAAGACCGTAATGAGGGATGCCTTGGACCAGGTCAAGGTAACAGCCTCGATTGTCTTGACACCCTGCTGAGCATCTCCAGAGGGGAGTTCCGGCCACGGCTTCAAATCGGCGTCATTCTCCCTCATTGCAGCGTCGTTGGCACCTGAGACGTTCTTGCTCTCCTCTAGAGTATGTACAGCGATTTCAGTCGCCGCCTCTTCAGCCGTCGTTCGGCGAAAGCCAGCGCGGAGTCGAGGAAGCACTGCCATTTTGTTTGATTAAGTTGCAGAGCGGAAAGGGGAACATGAGGACATTGGGGAGCCGTGAGAAAACGACGAAGTTGCAGAGCAGGAAATCGTCCCGTGTAAATAGAACAAAAAGGTCCCTCCATCACAGTACTACCCTACAGTCGCGAAGCAGGGCTATTACGAACAAGTTTCCACAAGGCGGATATTACGCCACATTTTCGTGGGGGTTGGAGATGGAACTCAAGGTGCATCTGATAAGATTAGATCGAATCATGAACCCTGACAACGGAAAAACGGCACAGAGATGTCAACGATCCGTCGGGTTTGGGAATAGCGTTTCGTCCCATTGTACTCTCATTGGGCGATTAGATTTCGTCCCACATCAACTATCGACGGAACTAAGCTTAGAATAGAATCTGTCACCTCACTAGAGACCAGATCCTTGGAACATGTGTAGCCATTTCAAAGCAGAGTCTCGGAGCCCGAATGGCGCCAGAGACGGAAAGGGTTTGAGGGACTCGAGAGACTGAAGAGGTCCGCTTCACAATCCCACCATCATATTACTAGTTATAATATGGACCCGCTGCTTGACGCTTGGCATTTAATGGCCTACGACTATGCCAGGGCCTGGGACTCAACCACGGGACACCAGGCCAACATATACCCAGACCCGAGCAACGCCGCTGCTACCAAGTTCAACACCGAGACCGCAGTCAATGCCTATCTCCAGCGCGGAATTAACGCTGGAAAACTCGTAACGGGCGTCCCACTCTATGGCCGCTCGTTTATGAACACGCAAAGCAACTTGAGCAGCTGATTATGACTACACCACTAAAACAGGTTTTGAGCCCCCCTTGCCTTTTTTAGACTTCTAAACTAGGAATTTCGCCTCAAAACACCGGGCGGCTTGCCAGCTGGGAAGGTAGTGGTGCTGCGAAACCGGAGGATGTTGCCAGAGTTGTCAAGGGTCGCCTCCCTGGCTATCCGTGCAAGGCCAGGTCAGTGAGTGACAAAGTTTTGCTAGGTCGTCCGGCGATTGAATGGATCTCATCTATCCTAGCACTTCCATACGATGTGGCGCGACAAGGAAGTTGTCCCCGACTCCCCATTTCTCTAACTTCGTGACAAACAACTCATCCACGACTTTCCGGCATCTCCAACTAGCTATCTTCTCTACTGCCCTGCGTCTTTAAACTACCAAGATTAAGAGCTCCCCTGAAGTTCGCCTTTGGGACCATGTGTCCTTTTCACATAGCATCGTACGATGGATAATAACATTGATGGAACTCAAGGGGCTCATGACTCGACCACAGTTTACTAGTAAACTCCAATCCACATCATCCGCCATATTAGCCTTCGTACTAAAGACGTCTATTCTTCTGGTATGCTATTCAATACTTTTTTTCTCTTACAGGAGTATCTTGGAAATCGGCAATGTTCTAGATGCGACCCAATATTCATTGCACAATCGAGCATCCAATTTTGAATAGGGTTCTGGGTCTCGTACACCATAGTAGAGCACATCGGTGGTACAGAATTGCTGATCTACCTAGTCACCTAGCGAAGGGGTTGGCACTCACAGATCTAAGAGGAGGAGAAAACGCTCTGCGTGGTGGGAAAGGCAGAGGGGATGTTACGTGAAGCGAGGCTGGGATTGCCGCTCTCATCTCCAGGGGCGTTCACCTGGACTATTAAGATAAAGGGCCAAGTTCCCTCCCCAAGACATGTCGATGATAGAAATTCGAAAGAGACTCATCTCCGTATTGAAGGCAGTCTCTGCTCATTGTTCTTTATCTCTCTCATCCTACCGATCCATATTTCCATGATGATCTGGCACACTAAGCCAGGCCAGTGCTGGGTGCAGGCCTGGTCTTGGATCTGAAAATGGCAGCACTGTCCCAGGGGCTAGAACGACTTCCCGGACGAGAACTGGATTGACCATCCTAGGGGACATCCGCGCGGAAATGAACACGAGCATAGACTCGAATTTCACTCTAATGCATACCTGGTTACAGGATTTGGGGAGTCTCCTGTCTCCATAGTCAAAGGAGTGGGCATCCAGTCAGTCTAAGTACGGAACTAGTCGATCTCACCAAGCTTAACTTGACCCCATGGGAAGGAAATTGTTCGAGACGGGCTGAAAGGAAAGTGAAATCGAGTTCTCGTATTAGGATAATGTATATTGAGATAAATGCTTCTGAACCTAGTAACTAAGTATAGCCATGTCCAATCTCGAGATATAGTCGTGCTCGTCAAGCTTGCGTCCCACAGGGGCTCACAGAGCCGGTCCCTCCCTGTCCCTTAACGCCTTTGCGACTGAATTGGTGTCCTATACCCCTAGGCCTTAGGGCTTACCTTAGGGCTTACGGCCCCATACGGCCTTAACGCGGTAGTAGCCATGATTCCTGCGATCGTGGACCTCACGGCGGAACATGGCGTTGAAGACGGTAAACTGCTCCTTAGACCACCCGAGGACACTGGTTACGAAGGTGAGAAAACCCTCGGGGTCACCCGTCGCGAAGATCTCACCGTATATGCCCATCTCCTTTAGTTTACGGTCTTTAGGCCAGGGGCTCATAGGACACTTCAAAGCCGTCGTGTTAGTCCACTATGTCATCGTCACCACACGGAGCTGGCAATGTACCTTGTAGTTCCACTCCTGCAAGTCGACGAACCCGGCCTCCTCCATGGCCTTCCTTTGAATACCGTCCCGAACAACCGTAAACGTACGCTCAGTCTTCTTGGAGCCCTCGACGAAGACGTCACCCCACTGACCCATGGCCATGTCGGGCGTGACCGAGCCGTCGTCGCTCACGATATAAGGGCAACCTTCGAAGCTCTCAAGGTAGCCGCCAGGCTTCAGAGTCTTAAAGGCTTCCTTGAAAAGGGCGGACCAATCCTTGATGGTGCCGATAAGGTAGCGAATGTGGACATAATCTACAGACTCGGGCTCGAATGTCCATTCTTGCGTGCAGTCCTCGATTTCGAACTTCAAGTTGGGAGGGACCCAGCTAGGCTGGATTGGGGAGATGTCGGTGCCGATAACCTCGCAACTCGGGAACTCATCGGCAAAGTCACTGTTGCACGATTAGCTGATGGGCTTTCGCCGCATAAGACGTATGAAAAACACAAAAAGCTCACATAGCCCAAATGCCTGCAGAGGAGGGAATGCATGTCAGTCTAACCATGTCCAAAGAGGAGGGAGGAGTAGAGGACATCTGCCGTACCGGTACCGCAACCGATATCGATAGCTTTCTGAAAGTTCTAGGTCAGCATATCCTCATTACCGCAAAGACTAAAATAGCCGGGGACACATACCTTGATATCGGGCGAGAGGGGGGCAAGATAGAGCTTGCCATCTTGAGCAAGCGTCCAAATGTGATGGCTGCAACAAAATTAGCCCAAAAAGCCCATCACTGCCACCGAGAAGAAAACGCTGGAAGAATCACATAATATCCATCGATTCGCTTTGGCGTTCGTCGTTGGATCCCCTGAGCAGCCGTCAGAAAATGAGTCACGAGCGGGCAACCTCCGACGCCTTTTTGTCTTTCTCGTTAACAAACCAGTAGAGAGCATCTCCCGTCTCGCTATGGAACCTTCGCCCATTAATCGTCCTATACCGTAAGATGCTCGACGTGATCGAAGCCGTCGAGGAGGAAACGTCGCCGAAAGCTGAGTCCGCATCTTCGTCGTGTTCAGGATTAGCATCGTCGGCCTCCAAGGCCTCCTCAATGCCAGGACCGATTATGGGGGATGACCGGCCCTTGGGACTACCGCTCGACTTCGGACTAGCTCCCGCCGATTTTGGACTCGTGGCGGCCGCCGTCTCCTTCGGCGACGTGGAGGGCTCCTTTGCGGTGTCAGTTGCGGTCATGGTTGATCAGGGACTGGGTGCGACGTTTGATTTGGAAAGGAGGAAAGCGGAAAACAAGAAGGTGCGACAACTTCTCAAGTAATAATAGGAGCAGCAAAAATCAATGGCGGACGCATGCCAGCGCAGCCGAGGCGCATACCCCTCCCGTACAAGGGAGCCCTGGTGCCCTGCACGTTCCCCCCTGTTGTTTGTTTCTCCAAATGTAAGATTACACTATTATTGGCAGTGGACATGGGCAGATTATGCCCTGCAAGAGGTGCCCAGTTCCATGATTCCTGCACCATCCCCAATCGCTTGTCAAATGATTGCTGGCCAGCAAGGGCGAAAAATAAGGCATCATGCTACCCCCGCTTGGCTCTTTCTAGCCATTAGGGTTCTAACACAAATATACTGGTCCCCAGCCCCCCTCCCCTTCACTCTGACCCCTTCCACATTCCATCACCAATAGTGTAGTTGAAGATTATGAAAAGTGACAAAAGTCTGCTTCTCTGCCATGTTGCCATCAGATGATTTGGTCGCCCTAGCTCGAATCTGCCTGGCTGCGGGGCTTTTGAGAAGCATCACGACCATAAAAGGCAAGTGAAAATGCAGTATTCTGTGATGGCGGAGACGCTAGGGAAACTGAGCCGTCCTCCCCGGTCACATTTCGTAAAATTCAGCGAGTCTGATGCAACGCTTCGTGGTCCCAGCCAGCGTCTGCAAATTCGCACACAAACAAGCTAAACCAGTTTAAACTGAATGAGAAGACGGACACACCTTTTCATCTGCCGGCGGCCCGAACCTGGCGTGGTGCTTAAAATTCAACCAATCGACCCTTTAGGACCTTCGCCAACACTCTCCTTGTGGCGTTGTGTGCGTCGACTCGACGGGCGGGGTAAGTCCAGACCCTTGCCAGCCAGCCAGGACTTCGTACTTTTTCGCGAAAATGTCGACCTGTACTGAGGTACTTAGGTCCTAGAAGTGCCATCGGTGACATACGTCGTATTACTTCATGGGCAGTTGGAGGGTTTGTTCCGGGGATGGAAGAGTGCCGCCCCAGACTCTCTGGACGACCGGAAAAAAAGAATTTCGGGGTTAAGATGAAGAGGAGTAGGGATGTCTTCTGTCTTTCTTTTCTTCTCTTTCGTAAATGTACCACCACCCGCAATGTTAGCGGTGGAATCTAACAGCTGTTCTCCATTGAGAATTTGAAACAAGCTCAAGTGATTGGCGCAATTCGTGTCACAGAAACTGTTGCTTGTCGCGCGTCGACATCTCCCAAAGGGCAACGGACAATTTTCGTGACATCTTCTCCACCATTCGAACACAAGATGAGGGTTACGTTCCGCTCGAGGATCTTACCAGCCCGGCTCATGGTGTCTCACTCTCCACAGGCTTGTGAGTCTTATAGAACCGAAAATAATAGCTACCCCATGAACAGTACTTAAGCTCCCGGAAGCGTGGGAGGCCGAGGCCAATGGGAAAGGGTGCCGGGATCTATCGCCAACCGACAGCGGCCATCCCACCCAGCCGCAGGACATGGGGTATGGGGGGCCATTATGAGCTGGATGCCATGGATCCGGGCTGGTTTAAAGCGAAGCATACAGGCACAGGCAGCTAACCGAACTGTATTTTGTTGACACGTTTCCTGAAAGGGATCAAGAGCTGGAGAGTTGGGACATCGAGAAACGGGCGATCCAGTCTATGGAACCAACATCGCCGTAGACAAAAGATACTCATAAGGGAGGAGATAGAGGAGCAATAACGCTGCAGCTCCGGCTGCTAGGGGCGGCAACGAACTACCCCTAAATATGGCTCATCAAAGCTGTTCTTCTTTCCGAGCCCGTATCCCGCCTGTGGTCTTGGCAAAGGCGGTAAAGGCTTGTCCCTGTGCTTCTGCTAGGAAGTCTTCATGCTAGGAGTGATCATGCTACCTTGCTGGCTGTACCTTGCTCTTCGCCGAGAGCAATTTGGGTCTTCGGAAACTAAGTTTTCCTTGTTTCGCTTGGTTGAGGACGACCATCTTATGGGTTAAGCTTAGACTCATATAGCAGTGCCGTTGCTCTTTTTTTGTGCTATAAGTGCAGCGTCCGGTAACCACCGCCTTGTCGAGGCTGTTCGCGTTTGATGCGTAAGACATTTGCCAAACATGTGCGAGACTCACTCCCACCCGACGGACTTGGGATAGTTGTCGTCCCGAAGATGTTCTCCTCATGTGTTTTATTCTCCCCATCCTGCTGACACTCCAGCCGATACGGTAGGAATCACGACCAAGAGGCGCAATGCTTCCTATAGTGAAGAATCCAGAGAAGCGTTCAGATATCCGCTCGGCCTTGGGATTCGGAACCCAAATGATAAAATCGGAGTTGATAAACTATGCGATGCCTATAATCAGGAACACTCCATACTTCCGCCTCTTAAGAGCGGCCCGCGACCAGGTAAACCTTTTTTTTTTTTTTTTTTTTTTTTTTTTGTTTCTATGACCAAGGGTCCATCTTTCTGATATTGCCTGTCTTCACGATACGAAGAACAAGCTACTTGAAAGAACCGACTATTTAAGTCCTAGGCAAAACTACATATATTCAAGTATGATGGTGAGCTCATGATGATTCCGTCGAAATCAAATGAAGAATGTCTGCTGTCCAATGCACAGAGGTTGCTGGAACTTTCATCATCAGACAGCTACTTCAACCTAGCGCGGCTACACCGCAGCTCATCCCAACACCCTCTACGAAAAGGCGTACGGAATGCGCCGATATTAGAAGACTGCTGGTTCAGTAACTGACTTGTGTCATCATCGCAAACGCAGCAAGTAGAGTTCGCGAAATGAACTCAGGCTTGATCTGAGATCTCAACTTGATCTCCCTCCCCCTGATAAGTCAGATGGCGGTGGTGATGTCATCCTCACAGAATATGGCTAAGTGTAAGGAAGCGGATTCGTCCAGTTATCCTGGTAAATCACGTCTGGTAAAGGGGGAGTGCGTCTAGAGGGTGACTCGCAGGTGGAGTTTGTTACAAGCGAGGAAGTGTGTGAGGATCATGATATCACCGAATGATCTGACATTGATGGAAGTGTCTGGTGTATATATAGAGGCCCTATGGTTGCGAGAATTAACTTTGAGCTTTCCCCTCTCCCACTCATCAAGACTCTGAATCATTACCCTACTATCAAAGGAATCAATATTGTTTTCACACTCATCTCTACGAAAGTGGAAATCCATCGAAATGGATACTTCGCATGCCGGGAGCGACCCCTGGATCGCCGCCAGAGTCAAGGCCGAGCTTATGACGGAGAACGCAATCCCCGGCGGAGGAGACATTAGAGTGTCGTGCGTCGACGGCAAGGTAACTCTATCTAGCGATGCCCCGGTACCCGAAGCCATGAAACGAAAGGCCATATCCATCGCAGGGAGCATTAAGGGTGTCAAGGGTATTTTGGCCGACGAACTCCTCGAAAGGGGCGGCGAGACGGAACATGGAAGAATGGGAGTAGACAATCTTCTTTCACGGGAATAAAGAACACGAGACGTCATATGCAAATGGGCAGTGAGGTTCTGGACGAGGGAACGTACCTTGAGGCAAGGCTTAGCCTATAAGATTCCACTCGAGGGAAGCAGAAAATAACTGTTTATATAACACCGCGCCGATACTGGGGAACAACGAACGTCCTCTCGTTGCATGCTCTTGCCTGTTACCTTCCACGCCATTCCCTTCTCTAGCCTATAACCTATAATATGAGGATGGAATTCATATTTCGAGTTTAATTTTACCATGATGTGTCACGTCGTGTGATCCAACTATATCGATGGTGGTGTCATTCTCCCACGGGTGGGCAGTTGATGGAGCGTCTTCGATTTAGTTGATGGACATCGTAGAGACGCTGGCAGCAACCATTTCAAGTTTATTATCCCAATTGATGGGCAAGAAATGGTCTTCTTGAAACAGTAGCACTTTATGTCCTTCGTGGTGATTAACATGAGTTTCATGACTTCACATACTCGGGTTGGGTGCTGTTAGTCGTTGAACAACGACGGGCAGCAAATATAAACCGATTCGGGTCTCCCTTTCTGCATATCTCCTCGTAAGATATGCCAAGTTGATGAAAAGTAAATGTAGCAGCCGCTTCCTAAAGTTCCCCCTCTCCAAGACGTAAGTGGTGGTATCCCTCGTACTAATGCATACATCACAGAATGGAAGGTATCACAATGAATCGAATTGGGGGGCATGATAAGGACTACTATTGTCAATTCATTCACGACACCTCCGTCGTGCCATGACAGCAGTCTACCTAACTAGCCTGCATGTACAATACCGCAGATGCCATCTGCAGCACGACTACCTAAACACCGAGGAGTACAATTGTACAATTGTTACAAGACCGATGGCGCCTACGGTGTGTCTGCGTCGGTTGGCAATTTGTAACATGACTCCTGCGGTGGTATCCTCTCACCCTGATCCCACTAAAGATGCGAAGTGCAGTTAGCATAAAAGAAATCTGTCTGTCCATTTACGATTTGAAGGTTATCCTTACGTGCTCATGGACACAACCATCAACCCAGCGCCATCTGTCTGTCGTAGAGTACCGGGCATATGACATGTTCGTGCTGGCATCGAAGCACCATGAAGTGCTTTGCTCGGTTCCTATTTTTCTTCCACCGCAGAAGAGAGGCCAGATAGTATTAGGGCCACTTGCGTACCCCGGAGTGTTTTGCTACAGCGTGTTAGATTCCCTGTGCTTGAAATTTAGCTGCGAGGAAATTCTACCCACTTTGTAGACCGAATCAATCAGCGAAAACATGGTCCTAGGGTCTCCATCCACGACAAATGCCCGATAGAACTGATACGCCCGGAGCGCCGTCTCTTCCACAGTCACGGTGGCATTAGGCTGGCAGAGCTCGGGAGGGGCACTCAAGCTGCATAAATTTTCCCTCTTGGAGAGGACTCCATCGTGGCCAGCCGGGGCAGCAAAGCCAGCGATAGGCGCCAGGACGACCGCGAGAAATAGCGATACAAAACGCATGCTTACTGGAGATAGGAGTCCTGAGAAATTGCAAACACCAAATATTTACTAGAGCGGGAGGTAACCGAGTCCCTTATATAGATCGATTGACTTCATGTAAGTAAAGCATACCGACTCCTGAGCTATATGAGAAATAATACCGATTCACTATGATTGTAATCAGATGCCCCGCATTTACTTCCTTCGTTTCCTTCATCAACATATCAATCTTGCTTTTCAGCCAAATTAATGAACCACCCGGCTGAAGTGGCGTCTCTTTCTTGGCGCCACTCCTACTTTTGTCAAAGCGGGGAGTGGGGGAAGAACTGTAGCTGGTGAGGTAGATCGATACCCGGCACCCGGTAAGGAACGCATTGACTAGTCTTCATCGTTCTCCGATGACTGGAGGGGATTTAGTGTGGCGGTGAGATCGGCCGAAGAAGGTACGTGTTTGCTAGCGGCGCCGCAACGTTGGCAAGTTCGCGCCCAATCGAACCTTCGAATGATTGAAGAAGCCGTACGGTCTGACTTTTATCTACCTGTGGGCCATATCAACTTCGCAGAAAGCTTGGATCCGCTTCAACCAGACCATGGGACATTGGCCCGTCAGAAGGGTGACAGTGGTGAAATAGTTAGCAACATAGACACAAGCTTGTGCCATCGACAGTTAAACACCTAGAGGAGCAACAGATGGCTTCTCTCAGAACAGCTAGTCTAGATCATAGGACCTCGACATGAGTATGCGAATCTCTGACATATGGATCGGGGGGAAGGCAGGAGTGGGCAATTCCACATCGGTGCCAGTTGGCTGAGCATGGCCTTGGTTCGACAGCCTGCCGGGTGGTAAATGGGGGTTGATAGAACGAGGAGTGTACAGCTGCTCATTAAAAACGTATCGAATAAGTAACAGGCTTGCAGCAGATATGAAACTTCGTCACTAATCGCTAATCTATAACCTAGGGCAGATTTCAAGTTTAGAGATCCTTTGTCGGGCCGCTGGGCTTCGCCTCAGCTCGGCTCTAAAGTGCCAAAACCAGCTCTGTTTGCGATCAAAACTAGACCGCCTCCCTCGCCATCTCCCTCTCCATCATTTCCCAAAGCCCCTTCACTCTATACCCGGAAAGCCAGTAGTTTCCTTCCGAATCCTTGCCCACGATGATGATTCCATCGGAGAAGTTATAGGGACCCTGCATGCTCTGAACATACGAAGGCAACAACGGGGTATCCCGCGGTTTGACAGCTGCCGCCGAGAGATCGGTTCCGTACATGTTTGACTTCTGCCAGTTCGAGAACATCAGTAACTGCATCGAGCTCTCCCCGAAAAATGGCGGCGCCTTGTTTTTGGCATCCATGCGGATGAGGGATGTGTAGGCCTCGATTTGTTCGCGCGAGCCTTGTTCCTCAATCGATCGGCGGATATGTGAGGCTAGGTAGCTGAGGGGCTTCTGGAGGAGATCTTTTGCTGGCATTAGGGTCACAAGAAAACCAACGCAGTTGCTGAGGAAGGGCGTGTTGGGGGGAATGAGATCCGCCAAAACGGGGCGCCATTGATATGCTTGTTGGACAGCAACCTTCACAGATAGAAATATCTCATGTCAGCATGCGGCTTTCGCCTCTGAAGAAATAACCACTCACCGTTCTCTCAGAGTCCTTGGGGAGATTCGCCATTGCGAGGCGTGTTGTCCACGCCACGAGAACATCCCCCTCGCTTAGGAACTGCCCGGACTTCTGCCCTATATCGGCGGCTTGAGATGCAAGTTCTGCTAGAGCTTTTTCCCTGAGTTTTGCAAGGTATGCTGCTGGCACACAAACCATGCGGTGCTCCTTCGGGCGGATCACCAGAGGGTAAGCGTTCCGGAACGCCCACGAGACCAGACCTGGGGTAGTGACGCGGCGGTCGGCAAGAACATGAGGCTCCGTGGGATTCTTGCCAACATTCTCAAGAATATAGTTGTCCGCAGCGAGCGGCTCGGGAATCTCATCTTCCCTCCCTTGAAGCGTCAACGTCCAGGCGTCGAGAACAGATCTTTTTGCGGTAGCGTCACAAGCTAGATGTATCCAGTGCAAGACAACAACCGTTGCATTCTTGAACGAGACAACACGTAGTCCGAGCTGAGGCCGATCCGTGTAAATATAGTCGTCCAGCCGTTTCGGGATCTCGGGACCATGAACAAGGTCCGAAAGGTCATCGGGGTCCCCTACAATTGCGGGCCGGCCATCGCGTGGCGGGCGAGGAATGTGTGAGGCAGCAGTATGGTCCTCTACGGCCATGTTACTCAGGTCCACGTGGTCGAATCCGATCGCTGGGCGGTCCTCGGAGAAGGTCGCCGGGATGTGATGCTCCAGTTCCCCCTTATTCTAGTCGGGGCACCTTGTCAGATTTATTTTTCTGCCAAGTTGATGATATTTCCTTGAACGATTAGATCTTACATTTTTTCTCAGCCTGGCCCCCAACTTGTTCCATCCAGGGCGGCTCACTACGCGGGCCAAAGAGCTATGGAGTTTCCGGGCATCGAGGACATCGTCGAACACGAAGAGCGTGTACAAAACAAATGTTCTGAAGATGATGGTATCATCGAAGAAGCCCACAGGCACGACGTGATCTGTCAGCACGCGCTGAGGAGGTTTGGGTTGATCGAACAAGAAGCCAAACATGTTTACGCCGTGTTATGCTGTGGCACGCTCGGCGGTGAACTGGTGACGGGACGAGAAACGCAATGATCCGGAGAAGAACGGAGAAGGCCTGCGCAAGGCGCTCCACTGTAAGTTGCTGGAGAATATCCGGGCGGTCCTAGAATTACATAGCCACAATGGGGGCAAACGTATGAATTTGTTACCTTTGTCCGGTGCGCAATGATGGTTCCTCGTGCAAGATTCTGCAGGTAGCAGGTACAAAATATGTGGTATTGGCCGTTTAGAATGGAAGAATACCATAATATCCCTGTCTCAAAATGTGATGTTCCATGGGAGTCGGTAAATCCGATAATTTTCCTATTCAATTCAGGGGTTAGCGCAGCGCAGATCTATCTGATGCTGGTCCCTAAAGTGCAACCCCTGGCCTGTGCCTTGTTCCATGTCCTGGTCCACTAAGACAGAACAACGTGACTTCAAAATGCGAGAACGAACCCATGCAATACAAGGCACCCACTCGAATGTTGGGAGTGGGCGAGCGTCACGTCACCAGAGACTAGACAAAAAGAAGGAAAAAATTTTTCTGTAAAAAAAGGCCGGCCTGCAACTTGGATCGAGGACTTTTGTGTGCAATGGAAGTTAGCAAGCAGCCTGGCTACATACTAACCTGCAGGGAAAGTACTCCGTCAAGCGAGAGGTATATCTCAACAAGGTATATTCATTTCGTAAGGAGTTATATACAGATTTGGAAGCACATTGCCTTGTAGGGCTCTGCTCGAACTGTTGTCAAGGCGATGCAGGACACTTCACTCCGTAATGTGCTCGGAATCAAATCTCGTTCTTGTTCAAGGAGGTGGCTGGATTTTGGAACAGTAAATGGCACAATACCATCGACGCTTCACGGAAAAGGGGTAATCCAACTCTTTTGCAAAGAACCCTGTCTCTACCAATCGGGACCAGAATAACGCTGTTCCGACCCAAGGTTGTCGAAGGAATGATCCCCTGTCAACTTTTTTGGACAAACATAACGGCGCATCCCGAGGTAGAATGAAACAGAAATGACCCAAAAGGGTCAAGCAAACAAGCGAACTGTGATTGAGTCTACCGAAGTACGAAGTACAAAATACGAAGCAAACCTCATGCAGAGGCTGCTTCTGGTTCGGATCCGCAGGGGGGAAGAAGTGGTCAGTGATAGACAGCACGAAGAAGGGGGCTTGGAGCTGTCCTACTTTAGCTTGCCGATTCCCAGAAGCTTGGAAACTGCCAAACTATCTTTCGAGGGAAGGCGCGAGTTCTCGCTTCATAGTTCTTGATGCGGCCCTTTCATTTGCGTCTCCTATTTTAGGTCCACCGTTGTTTCGGTCCCTGCCTGGCAGCTCACTCTATCATGGAATCTTTATTCCAACGAAGCGAAGAAGGAAAACGCATATCAGAGATTGCGTACACTATCCCGCCAATACCAGTCGGACAATTCACGAGAACAATACAAGCAATAGCATATCTCTTATGTGTTCTCGCCACTATTATTGTCGGCCTTCGCGTCTACGTAAGGGTCAAGCTCTCGCGAGCCCAGCGAGCATGGGGCTGGGACGACATTTTTGCCGTGGCAGGATGGGTTCGTCGGCTTTTTTGCCCACTTGAATGTGCTGTGTTTCTTGTTCAACTAACAAATTCCGGGTAGCTTCCGCTTTGGCCTTCCATTGTTTTCCTCATCCTCGCCACTCACTGGGGCCTCGGAGCTCACGACAGTCAGGTGCCCGATGGGATGCCCATCTACTACCAAGTTAGGGTGAAGGAATACATGTTCTACTTCGAGATGATCTACTTCGCCTCGTCGGTTGTCACAAAGCTTGCCATGGCCATCATGATCCTCCGGTTGACCACGACCAAGTTTTATTCTTACATCATCTGGGGCAATATGACCGTACTGGCCGTCAACGCGCTGGTGTGTCTAGTTATCATGTTTATCAGCTGCACACCCATTCCAGCTTTATGGAACGAGAAATTGTATGTTCCCTTGTCTCATTTCCCCAGGCGCTACGTGAAGCTGATGATCTGAAACAAAAGGGGCTATTGCCGTATTAAGCAGGGTTGGATCATCATCAGCTACGCTGGTTCCGTCATCCTGGCCATGGTGGACTGGACCTGCGCGATAACACCATTCTTCATTCTACAGGGCCTACAAATGCCAAAGCGAAGGAAGATATCTATACAGATCATTCTCAGCTTGGGCATGTTTGGTAGTGCCGCCGGCCTCGTCCGGATGGGATACTATCACACCTACGATACTGTGAAGTATCCGAACGAATCTCTATGTAAGTTGCCATCACTTTGTCGCTTCATGGTGCTCACTACCCAACGTGCATAACTTACCATATCTTCTCGACGTAGATCACTGGGGCCACACCATTCTTTGGTCTGTGTTGGAGGCTGGGTTGGGAGTTATTGCGTGCTCGCTGCCTCCGCTTCGTATACTCTTTAAGAAGTTTTACAATGGCTCCTCTGGGCTTTCAGAAAGGAAATCGAGACTGGCCTCGGGTGATGTAAGTGAGATCAAAGATCCGCCAGTTCATACCCTTACGTCGATGCTCATTAAATTCTACTTCTCTTACAGGGCGGGACGCAGCTTAGCTCTCTTGGTGGGCCACAAATGGGAGGACGAATTACGAGCCTTCGACGAAAAGACGGTTCTCCCTGGAATCGACTGGATGATGAGCAATCAATGTCTAGTAAACAGAATATTTTCAAGTCAACGCAGATATGTGTTGAGACGAGTAGCGTTGAGGACAACAAGTCTCAGAACCAGCATGTGGGCAAGGGGAACAGTACTTCCTGGCGAGATGATGTATAGATTAGAAATTGAATTAATACCCTAACTGGGGCACTATCTGCGCTATTTCCGTCACATTCCGTCATGATTTAGCCAATTACCAGGCTGGAGTTTCTGCGCAACCTTTTGCAGATCAGGCTAACAACGCCTGAGAGAAACGTCGGGCGTTGTCTACTGCAAATTGTTGCCTCCACCTTGTTACTAGCTGGATAGATCGGCTCAAAGCAACCCTAACCCATCGCCCAGAAGGTGATATTTACCGGATAGGTGCCGAGTGGGTCGCCTGCGACAACACAGACCTCATCAGAACCCTCCCCAGTGCACGTCGATTCGGGCAAGTCGATCATGCCTTTTAGTTGAAACTTGAACCTGCAACGTGAGGGCCCAAGTTAGCGCGGAGACACTAAGTTTCCAAGTTTGGCTACGTGGATGCACTTACGGGTGGTTGGGACTTCTGTCATGGCACTCCCAGAAAGTGGAGACACCGAATGTAAAAGGCGACGATGTCCGGTTGACCTCCATGTATGCGAGATAGATATCATCCGGGAAGGTTCCGTCGGGACAGTCTTGCGGAGTTTCCCTGGAGAGGGTGCCCAAACATTCGCTGATACCCGTATCGTAGGACACGTACGAGACATTGGACGGAGGATCCCCTTGAAAAGCCATTTTGACCGAGTTGACGGTCCAGTGCCAGAACGCCTTGTTTAGGGACGTGGCTAGGCACCCGTTTGGTCTGGGCTTCTGGAACTCGAACGCGTCGACGGGAAGGTCGAACTGCTGGACAAGCATGCCGTCGGCTTTCTCGTCACGGACTCCAGCACAGGCATGAAGGTCCACGTCCAAGTATCCAGCGCCCCCGTCCATGAAATAATCATCCAGAGACTGGCCCTTCTCTAGAGCCTTGCATTCAAGATCTCCAAATCCGACGGACGCGTAACCAACGTATTTTTGGCTCCTACGAGAAGATTAGTAGTCGGGAGCCTCGCTGGAAGAGAGTTAGGGAAACCTACGGCTCTCCGTTTTCCTCGTCACAAAACCAGGTCTGGGCTATTTCAATGGTCTCGCTGAGTCCGTCAATGCGCACTAAGGTCAGGGGAAGGTATTCCGGGCTATAATACTCGTCGGAAGCCTCCACACCACAGTACCTCCATCTAGGAGGGTCTTGGTCGAGGAAAGGCCCGTCATCATCTCTCGTCGGCCCGGGAATGACGCCGGCGCCCGCGGAACAACGAACGGTGTAGCCCGTCCCCTCGTGGGTAAGGTTGAATGTTGCAATGGAGCCTGTAAGCACCTCCGTACCGTTGCGCTTACCCCAACCCCAGCTAAAGTTAGAGACTCTCCAGGATGGCGTCGAGGACCCCGAGTGGCAGCCCGGATTGGCGCTCCCTAATGGTCGCTCTGGGACCTCGAGACTTGGAGTAAAGGAGACAGGGGCTTCAATTGTGTACGGAGTCCAGAACGTGTCTTCCGTCACGATGCGGTCAGCAGTTCCCTTATCCCGCAGGGCATCCTGCTCGATGGAGAAGGCGGAGCTGAGCCGGAATTCAAAGCTAATCACATTCTTTAGACCAAAGCGGCATATAATTTTCCGGAGCATCATGTCTAAACTTACGGCACATCACTCTCCTTTCCGGGGCAAGACCACTCCTGGCTGAGGGTAACTTCGATAGATCCACCATCTACCCATCGA
Source organism: Scedosporium aurantiacum (assembly GCA_000812075.1). Lineage (NCBI taxonomy): Eukaryota > Fungi > Ascomycota > Sordariomycetes > Microascales > Microascaceae > Scedosporium > Scedosporium aurantiacum. The sequence continues at coordinate 29,491 of JUDQ01000166.1, forward strand.
TATCGCACGTCTGTCTGCGACGGCAGGAGCTCCGTTTCGTCATCGGAATATTCGCATGGAGTTGCGTCAGACTGACTCTCGGAATGGGAACACGACAATTGCCAGCTGAACGCGGGGCTCGACAAAACAAAATCGAGGGTCTCGGATTCAGACTCATCAGCCCGTATCTGGAAGGTTAGGTTGGAGACTTCCCAGTAGCCATGGCTGAGTGTATCTTCGACGCAACCAACGGAAAGATCGAGACGTGGGGGTGTGAGAAGGTATGCGAGATACGGCTCACCCTCAACGTCATCGAAAGGAGTCTGGCCTGCAACAGTCGTCAACAAGATCGCCGCAACGATGCTGATTGGCCCACCGAGAATCTTCATGGTAGCTGTATCTCGGCAACTGAGTAGGAGAGGTGACTACTGGGGATTTGATCGCTCTTGTCTTGGAGGACTGTTCCTTCGATTTATAGCCCTCGCTATTGGTCAATACCTGCCTGACGGAGTCATGAAATGGTGGAAACTCGATTTAACCGTAGCAGTTTCCATCATCATCCTGAAGGATTTTGATTCTCTTTTTCTTTATTTTTCTTTGATTGTTTTTCTCATCCTGCCAGGAGCACTTTACCGTGGATAATGATCCCACCACCAGAACCAGAGAAATAAAAGGGCCTGCTGCTGGGCCGCATCAAGCTATCAATCGATTATCGAACTCCGAGCCGGCACGGCTTAATATGAGTGTTTACAGTACCGAATCCTACACACAACGGATAATTTATTCGTGTAGCCAAAAATATCTTAAATCATGAGGGCTTTTATATAACTACATCCTAGTGCTTACCCTCTCATTTCTTCATTAATATCAAAGCCTCAGAAGGATCTCTTTCCCCCCAGTTCACATTCTGGGTGTGCCTGGGAGTGAATCACGAAGGTGAGCTTGGAACTATTATCCCCTCTTCATTCTATCGAAGGCCGCGACCCGAATTTTCGCATGTATACTTCGGAGGCAATTCCTTGTCACCAGCAGCGGGGTAACCTAAATTGGTAGCGAGGCTTGCAGCTTTAGGGAGTTGGTCGTCGGGAACGAGGAAAACAAGGTCCAAGTCACAAGTTAGCAATACTCTAGGCTGCTGGAATTCACAGGGCTTACGCCATTCGACACGAGCGGACAGCCCAACCGGGCGGAGAGATCAATCTCCCACTCGATTAGGAAGATTTTATGCACATCGAACTGTTCAAGGAGTCGAATTGTTTGTAGTGGGAGACTCACGGCTGGGGTGGTTGTGATGGTTTGGGTTGTTGTCGTGGCTTGTAGAAGTAGTTTTGGAAGTGAGATGTGACTTGAAGGTTTCAAATGTTAAGTTGGTTTGAAGGTTTCGGCAGAACCTCGGAGAAGTTTTAATTCTTTGCACTCCGGAGATATTAAGGTGAAGCTATTAAATAGCAAGGAGGAAGGTACGACTTATTTTTATAGGCCTCTATTATTTATCTATAAGATTATTAAGTTATATCAACAAAGACATCCTCATAGATTCATATTAACTGAATAAGTTTACTAGCACCTATCTCCCAGCCCCCGAGCCTCGGTTATGCCTAGGCTTAGGCGGATCGGGCACCACTACTAGGCCCTTCGTTCCCCGCAAGCCCATCTTGCCAACCGTGGACTTTGCGATCGAGGGGGTTTCTGGTGTCATGAGCCCATCCCTGGCGTACAAGTTGGCCTGCGCAACTAACCTCACATTATCCCACTTGAGGCCCTTGAGATGGTTTTTATAGTAACCCAGCCAGCCCTGGTAAATCTTTGCCCTCTCCTGAATATCCATCTTCTCAGCAATACTGGCAACTGCCTCGGCGGAGGAGAGATCCGCGTCCTTGGGCAGAAACGAAATCTCCTTAAGCGTCCACTTAGGGAACCATGCCTCGTCCTCGGAGATGATAAAGATCCCCCGGCCCTCTGCACTCGCTCGGGCGGTACGGCCGATGCGGTGGATGTAAGATTCCTTCTCAGAGGGTATGCCGATTTGGAACACGGTAGTGACGCCGGGGAAGTCCATGCCGCGAGCGACTACGTCGGTGGCGACGAGGATGCCGGTCTTAGCGTCACGGTAGTCGTTGGTAACCTTGGTGCGTTTATTCTGTGATATTCGAGAATGAAGAACGGATACGGGAGGCAAACCCGGGAGGTCGGATAAGATGGCACTGTAGAAATTGCCAAGATAAGCCGTGGGAGCAAAGACGATCGCCTTGAAACCCTCGCTGCCTACTGTGTTCATCTCTTCGTGGATGGAGCCGACCATGGCGGCGGCTACGCAGGAAAATGTCGGCACGGTGATGAGAAACTGAGGCACGCGCTGGTGTATGTTAGCCTCGCCGGCTGGGATGGTGGATATGAACTTGTAACCGGGTGCGAGGACGAGGCCGGCAACCTTGTCCACGTGGGCAGCGACGGTAGCTGAGAAGAGCATTCCCTGGCGCCCCGTCTCCGACCGGTCAGGCAGACACTTGACGATATTCTTCAGGGCAGGGAGGAAGCCCATGTCCAGTAGACGATCGGCCTCGTCAAGCACGAGAGTGTCCAAATGCTGGAAAGAGTCCAGCACACCCTCATTAGACATGTGATCTAAGAGGCGGCCGGGCGTGGCGATGAGAATGTCGCATCCCTGCAGAATCTGCTTCTCCTCGCGATCCTTGTTGGTTCCGCCGATGGCAACACAGGTACGATATCTAGGTAATCGCTGGAGCATACGCTTGGCCTCATTCCCAATCTGCTGAGCTAACTCCCGTGTCGGCGAAATGACGAGAAGAGAAAGCCTAGCTTCAGGTCCCCGGTTTCTGCTAAGCATAGTCTGCAGGGCGGGGAGGAGGAAGGCGACGGTTTTTCCGGTGCCGGTCTTCGCCTGGACCAGACAATCGGTGCGATTGGGAGGGAGGAGCTCGCGAATGGTGGCGGCTTGAACAGGCATCATGTGATCAAACTTCATATCCTCGGTGAGGGTTTCAATAAGGGTCGAGTGGACGAGATTGGGGCCCAACAGCTCGGAAAACCTTGGCGTGTCTTCAGGAACGGGCTCGGCAAGAAGCGGCATCGAGACAGCCTCTGTGATGGTCGGCGCGGGTTGCTCTTGTCGCGAAGGTGCTGCCACTGATGGGGAATCATTATCCGGATTGCGACGATGTTGCCGGCCGCCTCGCCGGCGACGCCTCTGCTTGTCCATAGCTGCTGTGGAGAAAAAATAAATCTAGCCTCTGAATTGACGCGTGACGGACAAGGTTGTCCGAAGGGGTTCGGGGAAATGGGAAAGGGAAAAGAGAAAGGGTTGACAGAAGGAAGTTGGGGTTTTCTGTTTGACCATGAGATGGAGGAAAAGTATGATTGTTGATTGAATGCACAACTTTGAATTGGCAGGATTACATAAGACTTTTATCAAATCCTCTAGTGACAATGAGAATCAGAGGCGAGAACGCCATTAAGCAACATTGAACTTTTAGTGAGTAAGAGCGAAAAGAATATGTCTCCTGGCATTTGATTCGTATATGCCTGGGTAATAATTAATACTAGGCTTCCCCCCCTCTTCTGATCTTGCCTTATGAATGTCGATATTATAGTGTTTCTCCCTCGAGACTCGAGAGTCCTTTATTCTGGAGCCTACATTCCTCTTGCTGTAGCTCGCTAATATGTATTTATCTTTCTAGGGAGGAGTCTTCATTCTCTTCGACAAGTAAGTTATCCAGTGTATCTGTTAGTTTCTGGGATCTAACTATCACGTGGACACCCAGCGAGGTCTCTATGGGCTTTGTCTAACTACTATCATCAGTATTAGTAACTCTTATGAGGCATTATACAGCGAAATATAGCTGTAACGATGCGGTTGATAATAGCACTAATTCTCTTCATACATAGTACTTGGAAGGATTTTTGCTATTCTTGTCCTCAGCACCAACACATCATTGATCTCTCTTATACTTAGCATGCAGCTGGTACTGAGACATTTTTCCCCTCTAGAAAAATCCCTGTCGACTACAGGGTCTGCCAAATCAACCTCCCTCACTCCTCGCGGCATCAATGTTCCCTAGCGAGAGTGCATCCAACACGGGCCAGAAAGCCAACATTGACGAAGGTGAATTCATTGCCACTCCTTAGCAGACTCATTCCGGCGATCGTGAACCCAATACCGTGGGGGAGACCAACACTAGCCACGGCGGATCCAATAATGGCCAGCCGTTCGGTATACACGCCATCACTGGTGGTGTCATTGGTGCGCTGGCACTCAGTTGTATTACCACGGTGGCCGCCATGCGCGTTCTCCGGCGTAGTCGGGGTAAACAGCCAATTATACGAGAAACTATAGAAGAGACCGAGTTCCATGTCAGTAGTAACTTCGCCTGGGGATGCGGACGTTACTCGGAAGTTTCCATGAGACCCCTCGAACTTCAAAATTCACGTCTTGAGCTGGATGCAAGCATCGCGCCACATTCCTAAGAGATATTATATCGCGATTCTTAGAGCGCTAGGTAATACAAAACGCGAGAAAAGGATTCTCTGGGAAGGAGATTGATTTATGCGATTATACTTCGACACGATGGTTTGTATTATTTGTCTCAATCTTCGGGGAGCTGATCGATCCAGGCATTTCCGGGTTAGCCCATTTTCCTCGCCGGGTTCCTGCTTCGGGATCTTGCGGAGAATCCGAAGGTGGAGAAGCGCTCTTGCTAGCTAAATCTTTGCAGCTCAGCAACGTACGTTCTCCGGTGCCCAGATGGCCCTCTCAAGTTCCCTGGTTTCAAATATTGATAAGCATTGATACCTCCTCCTCCTCCTAGTCGAGCATGCCTTAGTCATTTGCACTGCCGTCTGCAACAAAGAATCCGAAACAAATTACCAAGTTTGATTCTAAACCCCTGGGCTGTCGTGTTATATATATCAATAATGGCGATGCCATCTGCTCCAGATCGCGTAACCTCAATGCCTTCAGTCTCGCAAAGTCTGCCGGGAAAAGCCGCCATAGTATCCGGCCGCTGCAGCAGCATTAGTCTTGCCATCGCACAAGAGCTCAACTCGCGCGGTGCCCATGTCGTTATCTATTATCCCCTTCCTAGTCTCGCAACCGAGGCCTCGGCAGCTACTGCCAACCTACTTGGCCTTAATCTCGTGGTCAAGGCAAACCTCAGCACTGTGGACGGTCCAAGAAAGTTAGTCGAGGCAATGGCTCGGAAGTAGAGGCAAATCCATATACTAACTAGTAAACAATGTCGGCGTAGCCGTCAACCTTCCGCTTGAGGAACATACACTAGAACACTAGGACGAATTGGTCAATCTCAACGGCCGCGGCACTTTCCTTCTCACACAAGCGGTTCTGGCATACGTCGTGGCAGTCCTCCGAGCCGCGCCGCCCTGCAGGCTCCACTGGAAAGTGTGGTTGTGGGAAGAATATCTGAACCCCCAGTAGGCTGGGGTAGTTTTTCCGTTCCGGAAGAAATTACGACCTGATAGATATACACACTGGCACCGAGGGAGGTGGTGACCGTTGGGCCAGAATCCAGTTTGTCATCGATAGAGACAGTGCACGTCGGGGTGATGTTGGTATCGCTAACCACTGAAGACGTAACAGTGCATCCAAGCGAGAAGTCTTCCTCGGTAGCAGTAGACACGATGCCGAAGTATGTCTGACCTATGGTGACGGTTTTGTAGGTTGACCAGTTGTTGCCGATGGCGTCCGTGGCTTTGACAGCAAGGGTGGTAAGTCCGCCGCTAACGTTGATGATGGAACCCTCAAGAACTCCTGGTCCACTGCCGTCAATAGTACCCGGAGACCAAAACGATGTCGTGACCTGTGCAGCCGCTCGGCCTACGACGAGGACGACGGGGAGCTGATTGAAACGCATCGTAAGAGTATGGTGAGACAAGTGAGAATAGGTATCACAAGTCCACAGCTAGTAGCCGACACGAAGAGAGATGAAAGAGAATATGACGATGACCACAGCGATCTACTGGGCTGTCTGTTGAAAAGAAGACGAAAAGAGACAAAAGCAAAGGGTAAGGAAATTCGGTTAGAACCAGAGAGGCGCATTTATGTGTAAGGGTCGGTCTCGACAACCGTCCTTGGAGCGGGCTGTCCTTGGCTTCCTCATTGCCCTCTCTTCCCTTGAATCGACTATGTGGTGATGCGAGACTACCCTCAGGAGCCAGGGTATCCGATCCTGCTGCTGTCATCCACCTATCATCATGTGTCTAACTACGGGTCCAACTCCTTGTAGGATTTGCTATCCCAGTAAGTGAGTACGCGTCAACACGATTTACAGTCCCATAAGCGCCCCTCGTGGCGGACGCAACGCCTAGTGGCGCAGGAGATGAGATGAGGTGTTTCTCTCTGTCTCATCGGTGAGATATGTGTCGAGCAACCAGATGGACCCACTCGCTTCCAAATCGAAGTGAAGCGAACGTCCACAAGCATCCGAGACATCCGAACCGATGATAGGGCCGAATGGACGCGCCCACCAAGCATCCTCAAAACTGGCGGCTAAGTCCGGAGCACGAGAGAGAATTATGACGTTCTTGTGTTTCAGAATATGGTTCTTCTTTCTGACTCGTTCCTTCAGCCTCCTGTTACCAGTGGTTCTATGCTATGCAGATTCCGACTGATCACCGTATTTTACGCATTCTCCCGAAGCTGTTACAGACGTACCATGGTCATGGAGCCATTTCGATGTTGGGCCACTTTCGACTTGTGCTTATGTGTTCAGAGCGGGATCCGCACTGCCAACCCAGGGTTGCGTTGCCCGGCTCCGTCACACCAGTTCGACCTACATGACCTACATGAAGTGGAGAACGAAATGAGGGATGTATGCTAGGTCTCTCCCGGATAGACCTGTAGAAGTGTGCCACACCAACCAACGTACTAGGTCGAAGTTCTTCATCATTAGTTTTTCAACCTTTACTTTTATTGATGTCTAGTGTGTCATTTGTTGAGAATAATTTCTTAATTCTAATATGCCATGAGTTTTCTCCGGTATGGCATAGGAGTGAGACGATCTCTCTCATGTTCATTTGTGCGTTATCGTTGTACAGGGGGTCTTCGCCAGTTCATGGCAAGGACTCCTTGCTTTCTATACCTAGCGAACCCACGACGGAAAAGAGGTTCTCCTCCTTCTATAGCGACGCTAGCTCGCCGAACTAAACGCGTGCAATTGTTGGTGGAGAAAAGAAGCCTCGGCTTATTCTTGCCGGCCCCGACATTCCTTTAGGACCTACTCGAGCCCGAAATCACATCCAAAGTCGGAGCTTGTCAATACTTCGGATCGTGAAACGCACGGTAGTTAGCTGTCCAAGCGAAACTTTCAACTCCAATCATTTCGACAAAAAGAGACTATATCTGACCGTCTCTGGTGCTCGATTAAGCCGCCGTTGTCATGCCCCGCTATCTCTCCTTTCTCATGGAACGAACCCGAGAATATGGTTTCCGCTTGCTCTCGGCTAGTGCCTATTCAAAAATTTCAGCCAGGCACATTAGATAGGACGGGGTGGCATTTCTTATCACAAGTCAGTAGTTAGTTAGTCTATTCGTCAGTCTATTACGCTACTCTTAGTTTCCCCAATCTAATATTTAGTTTATTCCACTTAACTTGTCTATCTTATGTGGTCTTTAGCTGGGGCGTCTTAAGCTTGCTTGTCTTTTACTTCGATTCCCTCCCGTTACCTTTACTTTCTTGATTTGATCGGCGAGGCTTCCCTCTTTTGGTAGTCTACTAAATACCAAATAACCCGAATTTTAGAAGGGGTAATTCGCTTTCATGTCTATAGTCTTAGTTGCTATATACTTGTAGATGTAACTAATAGACAACATCATCTACCGAGTCACATCATCTTCTTAGGCAAGAGGGAGAGAAGATGGCTAAGAAAAGCCCTTTTGCAATTTTGAGTTACTTCCTACTAGAACTTCTTTTATAGACTCACTCCAAAAATAGCCCAGAGTTAGGCTCCATGATTGTTGTCAGTTGAAATCGTGGATAAAGATGGGAGTAGAAGGGAGCACACCACCATTTATAAGTTATCACTTATTAGTGCTCAGGCATCTTTGCACCAATCTGACGCCTAATCGAGATAGAGCTCGGCTTTGTGTCCTTTTCTACACACGAATCGGGCATATTATCTCCCCCCTTCTTTGACTTTCGTTTTGCTTTCGCTATTTCCCCTATTCCCCTGGAGTTTGGACTGGTCCCTAAAGAAATTCTCTACATGATCTGGACTCGGTCGCCCTCCACCCAGACTGCGGGCGGCGCTTATAATAAACGGTAAGAGTACGAGCCGACCCGAGTAGATACTTGTCTTAACATGGGATATCCCAGCAAACCAGTCCGATGTTTCCTTCCCAGGACATCGTATCTATGGCGGGACCGTCGCTCTCATCTAGGTTGAGCCTGACCCTGTAGACCAGTAGAGCCCGAGAGAACAATTCCCAAACACAGACACACTAGCTATAAAAAGAAATAAAAACGAAAACGGAAAGGAAAAAAGAAGGCCGTGAGGAGCAGAGAATTAACAAATAGAATTCAGACGAGAAAAAAAAATGAAATGCCCAAGGGAGGACTCGAACCTCCGTTTCCACGGCCACAACGTGGCGTACTGACCCCTATACGACTTGAGCCTACCCCTGCGAAGGGGAGTTGTAAATTGATTTCCTCTAGGGAAATCTTTCGCTCCAGGCGGGACTCGAACCCGCAGCCTTTGGATATTCCTCATTTTAACTAGCTGTTAAAAGTCCAACGCACTAACCAATTGTGCTACCGGAGCCACTAGTTCTTGTTGTGGCAGTGGGCCGTTACGTGAGACTAAGTAAGGGCCGTGGAATGCAGTACCAGAGTTCAGATCTAATGAGGATAGCTTTGAGAAATATTTCAAGTTGTTTTTGGAGAGGTGGTGGTGAGACCATGATGGAGTAGTCTTCAGTGGGCATGCCATCTTCGATCGAAATGCATCCCATTTGAAGTTCTTTTCGTCCAACAATAAATAGCTTTGGACCGCGATTCCAGTTATTTCTTGGCCCTAGTTGTATACTTGTATCTACAATGTAATTGATATTGATGTCTCGACTCTCCGAGTTTGCGTTATTAATAGACTGCGCGGGGCCTGGACACCAACAATTGATCCCTGCTGTGCCCTGTCCAGTGTACCTTCGGAGTGATTGATTGATGCCTTTTTTTTTATTTATCTCTCTTTCGCTAAACGCGACACCGCGACGCGAAACAGTCAAATCAACGAGAACCTCCTCAAAACCTCGCCAGAATCCTCACATCCACTCTAAAGTATTATGGCCCCGTTGTCCGATATAGACCGTCTTATCCAGGCTCCCGACCCTATTCTGAGGGCTGTTCTTCTCGGGCTCTGCGGTGACTACAAGATACGCCTTAAGGCAACACACTTCATGGACCAGCTCGTCCAACGCGCCGACGCGGCGAAGGATGCGGCGAAGGATACGGCGAGGGATGCCGGGTCCCTGAAGCGGAAAGCTGCAACCCAACCTCACATATGTGTCCAATGCGAAGAGGTGTTCACTGACGATGACAACGCTAAAAACGCCTGCTCCTATCATCCTGGTGAGCCTACTGGTCTTTGTTTTTCTCTTTCTCTCTTTCTTTCTTTCTTTTTCTTTTTCTTTTTCCTTTTTCCTTTTTCCTTTTACCCTATCCTCTAATACTCCCCGTTTGGTAGGCATGATGGAGCCCGACTACGAATCGGACTTCTGGGCCGATCATGATGAAAATTGTCACGGAATTATTGACAGCGAGGAAAGCCGAGAAGAGTATCCAGAGGGGTTTCTTTGGGATTGTTGCAACAGAATCGGCACTGATCCGGGATGTGAGAGCTCCCGTCACGAGGCTCATCCGTACAAACGACAGGAAAGTTGTGATATTCTCGAGAGTGACGAAAATGGCTTGGCCGGGGGGTGTAGCGAACAAGAAGGCGGAAATGGCAAGGATGAAAACAAAGACAAAGAGCGCGATGAAGAGAAGCCGCGTGTCGAGAATCAGGATCCGACCCAAGCTTAATTGCCATTCGCCGCGTTCACCGGACGCTCGACAGAATAAGATTCTTTATTAATTAATTAAAGGAGATATATAATATGGTTTAGACAAGGGCATCAAAAAGTGCTCCCTCCTTCTTGGGAGTTCCGCTTTCCCTGGCCCCGTTCACCTCTGGCGCTGACGAGGCCTCTGCTTGACTCGATTCGTAGCCTACAAAGAGAACATTGAACACTCAAACACACCCAGCAGATATATGGGTTCCACACCTGCCGCAGGTCATATGATTCCATCCGTCAATTTTCTCTATGGCCGTCTTGCACTGGGGGCAGTCTTTGATCCCTAACTTCTTCTTGGCAAGCTCCAGTAGCTGGTAGTCGCCAGATGCGAGATATCTGTTTTCTGCGCATGTCATACCACCATGTGAATTGTGGCAAGCGGTACAGGTAAGGGTGAGACTCGTGGAACAGGTGAAGACGGTGGTCGATGCGGCCCCTTCAGCGGCAACCCGGTAGATCTGATCGCAGTCGGGGGTTGGGCAGCATCGGAAATCCGCCGGGCGTTGCCGGATGTACAACGAAAATGATGCCTCGAGAACGCCCTCGAAAGCTGTAGAGGAGAGAAGCTCTTGAAGCTCTGGGAGGGCGATAACTTTTCCGCAGCGATCCTCATCCCCGACGCAGGCAATACCGCATTCGGGTGACGTCGACGCCTTTGCATGGCACATATCGACGAAACAGCCTGTGCAGTAAATGTGGTTACAGGGCGTGTGGATCGGCTCTTCTGCCTCTGTCCAACAGACGCCGCATTCTGTTGGAGCTCCTGATGGCGTCGTTATGGATGGCCCTTCTCTACTAGCGATGATAGCACGGGCAGCTGCGTAGTTTGCGTCGGATCCTTCGACAAGGATACGCTTCGGTGTTGAAACAATGTCAAAAGTCGCCTTGCCATCCCCAAGTTGCGATGCGAGAAGCTTGAAGCCGCCGCGACAGGCCCATTGAAATTCGTCCGAGGTCAGTTCAATGATATGGCCGTCGGAAACCTCTCCTTGTGCTATCAGTCTTCCGAGTGCTTCCGCCGCGCGTCTGCAGTGCATTCCAGGTCCAAATATTCGGAGTTGTGATTTGCGCCGATCGCGAATGATTACGACGTCGTGAGCGTTCTCTTTTTCCTTGAGCATCTTGTATTGGGCTCCGTTCCTTTCTAGATTCGCACTCCAAAGATTTTTTCCGCCCCTTTTCACTACTTCACCGCGAATAATTCGCTCCAGTATTTCCTTAGCTTGGGCCACTTGTTGATTGTCTTCGCCTTCGAGTTTTAAGACACGGTACCCCTTGGCAGGGTCATAGGCGACAAAATGGACGTGGTTATTCCCCCACACAACCCTCTGTGACGCCAGCCGCCCTTGCAGAGCATTGTAAATTCGATTCGATACTTTAAATTTGACCAATATCAGGGGCCGGACTGTTAGTTTTGTCGCTCGACTAAACGATAATGGCTTGTTGTCCAGTGACGATACTGCAGCCCTTGCCTGCGACTTCTCGAAGAAACATGCCTGTGCTTTAATGCGCTTGCCTTTGGGATCGGGACATACCCGAAACCATTCCAGGGGCCCAATGTCATCTAGCATGGACCTGACGATAGTAGTGGCCAGTTCTATGTCGGTGTCGTAAGTAGGTTTGCCCATTTCGATATGAAGAGGCTTCGCAAACCTCGGGAGGACCTCGTAGATTTCTCGCTCCCCAACTGTACCGGGCAAGTCCGTCAACATCACCGTCCAAGCCCGTGGGTTATGCAGGTCCTGCAATCCAGAGGGGGGGTTGGCCCTGACATTATTGCCGAGCACTTTGCAGGTGCCAGCATTAATCCTCTCCTGGGCCTTTCGCGCTGGTTTCTCCGTTGCAAAGTTAAGCCATGCAGTGCAAGTTGCCCGATGCCAGCAGCACTGGACCCTCCGACACGCGGCAGTCTGCCGTGCTGGGTTGTGGAATGATCCGCACGCTTTCCGCTGAAACACCCACGTCGAAGCTCGATAGTAGGGCAGCAACGGAGAGAGGAGAGCTATTCCAGGGAAGTTTGTTGAGGCAGACAGCAGAAAAGTCGGATTGAAATGAAATCTTGGAAATTGCCGCGCCGTCTTCGAATTTTACCACTGCGCCCCCAAACTCACGGATCCAGTCGTCGTGGATTTTCTCCTGAAGCATTTAATCTTGTCAGTAGACCACTGTTGAACGGGACCTAGCACAACGTACATCAAGTCCTGCTTCGCCATTCTGTGCCTGCTCGCCTGTATTCTCTCCGGGATTATTGTTCATATCGGTATGTATGAACGCGCAACCATCTCCGTTTTTACAGCACCCCGCCTCGAAGAACTGGCAGAGTACTTTGGATCGTGAGTCCAGCCATAGAACTGGCAAGGGGATTGGTGTTTTCGATGACTGAGACGAATCCGCGTGCAAAAAATGGCAGGAATCTCCTCTGGCACAAGTGCCACTCGTAAAGTATCGACAAGGTAATTTGGGAGTCGGTCCTGGCCGGAGTCCAACACTTGGTGCGTGTGTTGAATGAGGATGCGGTGCCTCTAGTACTCTCGTGCGCGAACTGACAGGCGCTTCCCTTCGAACATGCGCCGCGAGCATAATAGCGACATAGGATGGGGGGTTTCTGGAGAACAGAAGCGGCTGGCAATCCCACGGGTCTCTTTGCACGCTGGTCATCCATGCTGAACTATGGCAGTAGAGGTTTAAGAAGATGATTCCGATGAAAATGCGGTGCTAGGCACAGTCAGGCATCAAGAGCCGACAAGATAATATTCCCTGGACGGCCTCCTCTCAAAGAGGGAAGAGGTCAGCGCCTCACTCCGACTCTCAGGGGCGTAGAGCCGACACAAATAAGGCGCAGTCCGTTAAGTGATAACAACCAAGAAGAAATATGTATCGTAGGGCTAAGGATCAAATGGATATTGGCCCTCAGGCTCACCAGTGGGTTGTGGGATATCGACGAAGCCGAACTCGAGGACCATCAGTGAAATCTATTTCCGAATTCTACCCTGCATATGGCGCAAACCGGTTCATCAGTGCACAGGACTTCGTGATACTGCGAAAATACATACAGAGATTATTCGATAGCAGTGTATCATGTCAGATAGTAGCAACATAAAGAGGTGACATTACTACGAAGGAGAAACGAATACAGGTACCACGGTGTACCATGGTCTTATAGGTCCAGGCCGCAGCTCTATCGAGTCTAGTGGAGGGTGTCCTATTGATTGTGAGTCTCCCATCATCATCTCTATCTTTATACATATATTGCATACCCTCATCATACCATCAGACAAATACGTAGTTTGTTCTCGTCACTGGTTCATACATAACTATCGGAATTGAATAGATATAGGATGGTTTTTATGACGCCTAGGAACGGTTCCCCTTCATCACCTTCAACCAGAATTAGCTGTCGAGACTTTGTTGCTATGAAACTCCACGAGTCGAATAGTTTCCACCATCAGCTTCCGCAAGGTTCGAGCCTGTGGAAGGGCTACCCTCGGGTCTCAGGTATGTCTGATCGAAATGAGGTTGGCTAGCATCATCCGGATTTTCGATGATGCCGTCCAGCTCCTCCCATCTTGGATATCGGCACTGGTCGAATAGCAGTTGTCTGTCATTTCCCGCTTCCCCGTACTCGTCGAGGCGGTTCGAATCCAATGACCACATGGGTGGGATTTTGTGTCTTTCAAACACCTTTGCAACTACTTGATCTTTGACTTCTCTTCTAGGAGACTCTGCGAGAATGCCATAATCGATCAGGAGGCGATCGCTTTGATCCAGCGCAATCAAGTACTCGACGGGCTTCAGACCATAGGAGTTTTCAGCTGATAATGCGTTAGGTCCCATATGCGTCAGGAGGCTCCTGACAACCCTGGCTTGCCGATCAAGGTAGTCCTGTAAAGTGTCTGGGTCATACTCGGACCCGTCGGTAAGAGGGCAAAATGACTGCAAAGCGCGGTGTAGGGCAGTGTTGCCAAGGCTGTCACGCAAATTAGGGTCGGCTCCCTGATTGAGAAGAGCATCTACAACTTCTGGATGAGTGCCGTACGCAGCACAGTGCAGCAGTGTACTCCCATTCAGGCCAAGTTCTACTTCTTGATGGTTGACGTCAACGTTGGCGAGGTCGTCCGTCATCCAGCCGTGGGAGGCCGCATAATAAGCAAGCAAGCATCTGTCCAGCGACAGCGTGAGTAGTGGCTGCGGAGAAACAGACGTTGGAGCAGGGCTTTGATCTATGGGGGGGTAACCGGCAGCTTGCCAGGCAGAGGTGGATTCGCCTAATGGCGGACGAATCGGGAGGGGAGCGCTCAGCAAGCGGGGTCGTAGCGGTCGCCTAGGCCGGCTGAGTCGGACATGGTCGGCGTGGGCAATACAGTCCTGGCAGGAAGGGTTGTCACATTTCGATGAGTCCCTCTGGCGAAGTCGTTCCATGACGAGGTGGCACTCGCTCGGCCGGGAACTATGGAACTGAACAACACTGTTTGGATCGCCCCAGAAGCTATTCCGACCATCCCAATAGTGGTTGAAAGTGATGGAGAAGTCGTGTATTGCGGCAAGATTATCCGACACCATACCCGAACGCGATGTCCCGGCCAGCCGCACGTTCCAGTCGAACCCTGTCGTGAGCGCTGAAGAGCTCATGTTTGACGATCCGATGACGGCGACACAACGACACATGCAGCCCGACGCATGTTCGCTATCATCGCACGAGCGCCGGAATAGCCAGCTTGTCGCATGGAAGGTTGGTTTGTCACAAACAACAACCTTGATTTCGACGTTGCCGAAGGTGGAGAGTTTCTGAAGTGCCGCGACTTCGGTGAGCTGGTGCTGGGTAGTGGTGATCACCCGGACCAGGGCTAACTGCGGCCGTTTCGCCAGGGCCTCGAAGGAGGAAAGCAAACGAGTAAGCCCGTCTACTTTGATGTAGGAGCAGAGCACATCGACACCAATGAGCCTGGAGAACCGAAGCTCATGGTTTATGAGTGTGGCGAGCTCATTCCCAGGTAGATTTGTGATAAGATCGGGACCATCCCACTAATAGATCTATAAGTTTAGCCCGAAAGTGCACGTTTCGATATCCTTGACTTTGCTCACCTCCTCTTGCCAAACCCGTGATGAAAGCTCTCCACCTGGTGGAGCTTTGTGGAGCTTGCGTGGCTCTCGGGAGGACCACATGCGCGATTTCCGATTCATCCGATGGTGTTTGCGGACATTCACACTGCCTCTTAAATAGGACGGATACCAACTGGTGAATAAGATCTCGGGAATATCTATCAAATATGGATCATCAAGGCTCGTTGATAGCCTCTGCTTCGTCGGATGTCTTGGGAATATCGTGCGATGCAGGTGGGGCGAAGGCGTCAGACATCTTGGGCTTCTAAGAATGGGGCTGAATTTATGTGAAATGACGAAGCCAAGCAATTTTCTCATCATTCGAGAACCGTGGCTGGTGTGTGGCTTTGCCTTCTGCTCGCCCACCAACAATTATGCCTGCTTCTCTAACTGGTCATAGAAAGAAGAGCATCATTAAGGCAAACTTCAGGCCGCATGGGTTCGGGTGGTATCGTGGGACATCTACAGCAATATCAAAATAGGGCTTAGGATAATGATGTATGCAGATGATCGAAGTGATCTGTCAAAGTGCTAAAGGGGGCTGAATCTAACTCCAATTTCAAGCCGAGAGATGGTTTCCTGCTCTTTTTCCTTGGAGACTGAGTAATCTGTTGAAAATGTTCAATGATTTAAATTTTGTAAGAGAGGGTCTATGAAACGGCACCCACCTCGGAGAGATTGTAGCAGTCAATCTCTTAGATGCTGTGTGCCCTCTGGAAAAAAAAGGTACCCAGCGTGAAATGTCGATAGATTGAAAGTACCTTGGCGATTCCGCTCTGTCTTCTCATTCTAGGCAGTGCCCGCCAACGCGGATATCGCAAAGCTAGAACAAACATGGGGAAGATACATCGCCGACCATTTTTCATCAGCAAGGAAGCTATTCCCAGACCGAGGTCAGAGACTCCCTTGCCCGAGCCAGGACAAAGTGTTTGAGCTGATCGACAGGAGTTTGAAAATGAACTTGCATTCGCCGAGACAGAGCTCTGGAGAGAATCTTGAGGCTTGCATTTCAAAGAAGAAAGCCGAACGTCTGGTGGAGAGAAAGGTGTCGAGTGCCGAGGAGCGTGTGAAGAGGGGAGTCTGAACGGAAAACTGGGCCACCCACCCCAGTATGCACCCTAAGGACCCCAGCGTCCAAATCAGTACTCTCTCTTCACGAGCAATATTTATAACCACCCAATCCTCAAAACCAAAGTAGGAAAGACAGGTTGAAGAAGTGTTAAACTGCAGTGTTTCGTCTGACTTGACTTCCGTCATCGGCACACTCCTGATGAGCCTCCGGTACGGCGCTCATATCACCATTGCCAAATCCTGGAAAAGATAAGATAATGATCTGCTGTTACACTATGACAGGCATGCAGCGTTCGATAAGCTCTGGCGAGCGCGGGGCATTCCGAGGGCGTGGGGGTAAGACAGCAATATGTGGCGCCCAGGTCAGAGACTAGCGCAGTGGCGTTGGGCCGTTGGCCGAAATTGGAAGCCAGGCGGGGGTTCGCAATCGCACCAAGTCGATATTCCCCAGGGCCTTGGCGGGCTGGCTCTGGTCTCGATTCGCCAGACACTGCCCGTCTCGCTATCATACAGGCATCGTAGATATGGGAATATCTCTGGTGCAGCCGAGCTCAGGCATTGGCTGGGATGTGCAAGGAATCCAAGATGTCAGTCCTGTTTTCTCCAGAGGCTGGTTGCTGACCCATGTTTCCCCATGAAGTTACCCAGAGATTATCAGAGTCGCAATATCTAATCGACATTGAATCAATTTTCCATAATCGGCCTATCGTTGTCTTCTGATAAAGCCCGCGTTCTTGTTAATCAGACTGTCTCGGGGGAAGAGAAAACCCTCGATTCATGGCGAGATATTATTTATTATAGTCATCATGCGCTCGAGCTCGCAGAATAGCTCTGGTGAAGCTCTACTTGCTTAATAGTTTCATCTAGATTCTGGAGTGGACACCACAGTCTCCGTACCCTTTGTGTGTTCAATTGAGTTAATAATATACATTCTTCCTCTGCTTCACGTCTTGCTCCTGCAATTAAGCCTCTGTCAAGATGGCCCCGGCTCTGAGCCAAAGCGTCGGGTATGGCATAGTCCTTGGCGTCGGCTTTCTCTTCGCTTTTGGAATGGCAAGTGCAGTTTCCTATCGTCACCTCCATCCTATCTTTTGTGTAAAGCTATGAAAAGTATTTGGCAATTTGGCAAACAACTGAATAGCAGCTGACCGGTCGCGCACTTTAGATGGCAGCGACTTACGTTCTCAAAAGATATCGGAGGGAGGTGCAGACGTCCGAAATGTTCACTACTGCAGGCAGGACTGTCAAGAGTGGCCTCGTTGGCTCGGCCGTCGTGTCGTCCTGGACCTGGGCGGCAACCCTACTGCAAAGTTCTGGTATCTGCTATCGATACGGAGTCTCCGGCCCATTCTGGTACGCATCGGGTGCGACGGTCCAAATCCTTCTCTTTGCAACACTGGCCATCGAACTCAAGAGACGCGCCCCAAATGCGCATACTTTCTTGGAAGTCATCAAGGCGAGATACGGCCCTGTCGCACACATTGTTTTCATCGTGTTTGGCCTCATGACAAGTAAGCCACATGTTTTCGCTCCCCAAGTCTCAACTCAGGGCCACATGCTCGTCAATCCCTCCATGCAAGCCCAGTGATACTGATTACACCTTGCTAGATATACTAGTCACCATGATGTTGCTTGCCGGGGGCAGCGCGACGGTGAATGCGCTCACCGGTATGAATACCGTTGCCGCCATCTACTTGCTGCCCCTGGGCGTAACGATGTACACCCTCTTCGGCGGACTGAAGGCCACTTTTCTGACGGACTATGTCCACACTTTAATTTTGCTCATCATCATCGCCCTGTTCTCGTTGACAGCCTACTCCACGTCTGATATTATCGGAAGTCCCGGCAAGATGTTCGAGTTACTTCAAGAAGCGACACAGAGACACCCGGTTGACGGCAACCAGGACGGAAGTTATCTTACAATGCGATCAAGCGACGGAATCAAGTTTTTTGTCATTAATATCGGTAGGGTTGCTTGGCTCTAGTGTGATTTTTTTTTTTTTTTTTTTTTTTTTTTTTTTTTTTTTTTTTTTTTTTATTCCTCTTTTCCCCCAGATACTAATCAATTTCACAATCCAGTCGGAAACTTTGGCACGGTTTTCCTCGACAATGGCTACTACAATAAGGCAATCGCGGCGAGCCCAGTCCACGCCTTGCCCGGCTACGTTATTGGAGGTGTAAGAACTCGCATCGAATCTAGCTCGGGAATATCGCCATGTTGCTAACTCGCTGATGGCTTAGATTTCCTGGTTCCCGGTGCCGTTCCTGACTGCCACCACCATGGGCCTGACCGCACTCGCACTCGAGAATAGGCCATCGTTCCCTACTTTCCCGAATCGCATCCCAGAAGCGGAGGTGTCGGCAGGCTTAGCTTTGCCTTATGCTGCTGTAGCCCTCCTCGGTAAAGGTGGGGCAGTTGCTACGCTCTTGATGGTCTTCATGGCCGTCACGAGCGCCTCCAGTGCAGAGCTTATTGCTGTCTCCTCAATTTTCACCTACGATATTTATCGGACGTATATTAACCCTAATGCGAGTGGCCGACGTCTCATTGCTGTATCTCACATTGCGGTCGTCTGCTATGCGCTGGTTATTGCCTCGGCATCCGTCGGCCTTTGGTATAATGGCATATCCATGGGCTACATCTACGTGCTGATGGGAGTTCTCATCTCCGCTGCCGTTCTCCCCGCAACCCTGACTCTAGTGTGGAAGGGGCAGAACAAATGGGCAGCAGCCCTGACGCCCCCCATTGGTACCATCCTTGCCATCATCGCCTGGCTCGTCACGGCAAAGAAAAAGTGCGGCAGGCTGGATATCGAATGCACAGGATCCAATGACCCCATGCTAGCTGGGAACGTAGTTGCTCTTCTAGTACCCCTTGCTTTGATTCCCATCTTCACGCTAGTGTGGGGAGTGGACAAATATGATTGGCAAACCATGGCATCCATTCGCAAAGCCGACGATCATGAGCTCACTGATCAGGCTGGCGTTGACCTGGAAGAAATCCCTGGGAGTCACGAAGAAACGGCTGGGGAGTCTGCGGAGGAGCAGCGGATTCTGCGCAAGGCCCTCAAGATTTCTGTTTCTACGACCATCTTTATGTAAGTCAAAATTACCAGATGGAGAAGAAAGTAGTAACTGACCTCTATTTAGGACTCTCGCATTGCTTGTTCTATGGCCACTGCCCATGTACGGCTCCAAGTACGCCTTTAGCAAACCTTTCTTCACCGGCTGGGTCACGGTCGCCATCATTTGGATTTTCCTGTCCATCATCCTCGTCGGCATTCTCCCGCTATGGGAGAGCAGGGGCACTATATTCTATACGACCAAGGCTATATTCACCGGGAAGAAACCACCCAAGCATCCTGTCACGGCTGGAACCACTGAGCAATCTGGGGATGAGGGCGTGCTGTCCGAGAAGAGGCTTGGTTCCAAGGACAACACCGTCGTGGTGACGCAGTGAGTGTAGCACGCTTCTCCGGTTTTGTTAAACTCTTGGAACCGGGATGGAGAAATCTGGAAATGGGATTATAGGAATGAATATTGAGTTCAACTATCTGCTTGTACTCCTTCGTTGTTTTTTCACCATGGCTCTGCAGCTCGCAGATTGATCGCTCAATACTTGCACCATTTATATAAATACTGGAATGGCCTTGACCCAAGTTGGGGCACTCGTGAATCACATTGATGGCAAGACGATAATAAGAGCTCTCGTCGCATGCCAACCGCGGCGAGATGGATATTGACGTACTTTCCCAAAGAAAGAAACCTCGCCTCACAACAAAAGGAGTAAGGCATATCGCTTGTCTGACAATCCCTTCTCGAATTCCAATCCAGGCAAGCCTAATTCCAGATCTCCTCGCCTTCCTAGGTAGAGAACAGGCGGCGATTCCTCCCCCATTCCTTAATGTAGTGTGTATGGTTCCTAGAAAGTAAGCGTGGTGTTCTTGAATGGTATCAGCGCCAGGATAACCGCTTGGACGTAGTACGCCGTCCGATCAATCACATTATCCGTCAAAAGACCAACGGAACCACTCCGCTGCTTGGAGTTCGACCGACCAAACACAAGATCATCCGCGTGGCCCAGCTCCATCCCCCCGCGCACGAGCTTGGCCGTCTCTTCTGGGAGATAATACGCTCCTGTGCGTGCCTTGCCCGTCCGCCCTTCCTTATCCATAACCACAATCCAGGCGAAGTTCCGAAGCGACCCCTCATGCTCATCCACCCCTCCTTCAATCCCGACCCAGTAATCTGCGTCTGGTTCGAGCGTGCGGACATTTTGCGCGCGGTTCTGTGCGCCACGCAGGGTCTCGTCATCGGAAAGTGGCTGTTCCGGAACACCAGATGGGACAGTGGCGCCGCGAGCGACGTAGTTGTCAGTTGGAAACATCCGCGAGAAGCCCTCGATGGCGGCGTTGATCTTGACGGGATTCTGGGAGGCCACAATCACCACCCGTGGGTGAGGGTGGTCGTGTTGACCCGGGGGGGACGCCATCTGAAACGAAAGCGCCGGAAGTAAGGAGAGGTGTGCGTGCAAAGTAGAGTTGGCGCGAAGCTTATCGAGGCGTCGGGTAATCTGCCGACAATCTCAAAGAGGACTGGAGAAACTCGAGGTGGTGAAGGTGTTATGTTTGCATCTTGTTCCCTAAAATATTCAGTTATTCAAAGACGCTTACAAATCACAGTGGGAGCAGAGAGCTTGGGATCGCGACTGCCATCATATAACTGTTGCTCCTCAAGTCCTCATTAAATATATATTGTTCAAAGCCAACAACAAGTCGAGAATTTATTCTGTTGTTCGGAAACGAAACAAGTAGGGGGACTTCGCATCTCGTACGTTTGGAACTTTGGAGTAAAAATAGTGTCGATGGTGCTCTGCACGCTAAAAGCAGTATAACACGAGCCTGCTTCAAAAAGGTTAGGTCTTCACATAGTTCAGGTCGAGGGAAGGTCTTTTTTTTTTTTTTTAATGAAGAGTCAAGTTTGAGCAAGCATTGAAGTCAACTGATTTGAGGTTAACAAAGTCCGAACACTGAAACCACCTGAATCACTTCGAGCCAAGGGCATAGGTTGTGCAGACTCTTCAAACCCAGGTCGTTTATCCCTTTTCCCTCTAGGTTCTTAATTCCTCCACTTTTCCATCTTACAAGCCGATGTTTCAATCCTCCCGCCCCTGAAAATCCATCACTACCAGATTTGTTATATCTACCAACCCCGTACAACTAGCAGAGCTACATCCGCCTTCGACTCTTTTCTTGATGCTCTGTCAACCCACCCATCAAACGTGAATATGTTGTCCTGGAATATGTTACCCTGATATCTGACGCACCAGCCAGCTAGGTCGGCATTCACGAGAAGCATCCTGGAGTCCCCGACCGAGTCCTTGTTATCGATGCACCATCCATTACCTCGCCAAACTGCTCAGGCACGACTGGTAGCCTGCAATTCTGCATTGACTCTCCCAGTATTTCTTCTCTGAGTCGCGTAGTATGGCCGGAGGAGCCAACAGCTGCGGCCCAGTCCCATCCTAGAACACCCATTTCAGTTAAAGTCAGTCATTCAAAAGGCGAAGACAAATTCTGCCAGTCGAATCGGTACACGAAAATTAATCTCCGGGTGCAATTGATCAAAACCACAGGGGCCGAAGCCCGTTGCTGCATACGAAGCCGAACACTGGCAGGTCCCAGAGACTCGGGGGTGTCCCGTCGCAGAGACCGAGGCCGTGGAGTTTAGTGGACGCGAGCTTTTCATGCGGAGCAATGGCTACGGAGACGATGTCTGCACACCCGACGGTAAGTGCTCCGCAGTCGTCCGGAGGAAGCCAGGCATCAATCTTCCCCGAGTACTGGAGTACTGCTCTCTGTCTCGTGTGCAGGTCAAGGTAACAACACTCTTCCTCTTAACCTCATCTGGTAGGCAAGTCGAGGAAAACTGGTGAATCCCGTACCATGGAATTATTGTCGGCGTTGTGGGCAAGTTATTTTAGTGGTATTGGGCTTACCTCTTAATGTCCATCGGCTTGGCACTCCTGCAGGACCTTCTGTGTAAATTAGGCAATATCTGGAAACGGCAGGTCACCATCGGGCCTCTGACATCCTACCTGCCCATGCGGGTAGGTGATCGGTGCTGATACTACTACAACAGTATTAAGTGATTCACCAGGAACTTTATTAGACCCAGTGAGGCCATAAATTGGCTCAGTTTCGTGACGAGCTCATAAGGCCCTCGAGTTCTTATAGACTCCTTAGGAACCAAGCTTCCCGCCGCCATTCCCAATTTCCAACACCACCGCTTTTTCGGGGACCAATTGCTCATATTTGACCCGGAAACTGAAAGCAGTGAGACATGGCAACCATGGCGTGCAGGAACTTCGTGGCAGCATTGCTTTATTTTGGCTATTTTGCGTCGGCCATTGATCCTCCGCGCCAGGCCCACCAGCCGGTCGGTGGGGGCACGCGCCTACTTACTTTCAACCAGACGAGCCCGAGAGCCACTCTTCGCCCTTCAAGCGTCAGTGTCAACTGGGCGGCTGCGGGTGGTGATGGCCAGTACATCACTTCCAATGCCGTTGGAGACCTTGTCTTGGTGGACATCGTGACCGGGTCCAACAAGACTTTTGTCGCCGCTGATCAACTGCCGGAGAGTGTTCAGGATTACTGGATCAGCAGCGACGCAAGCCGCCTCCTCATCGCCGCCAACGCAACCAAACAGTATCGGCACTCTTACTTTGCCGACTATTTCATCTTCGACGTCAATTCCAATAAGATCACGCCGCTCACAGACGACCAGGTTGGAGACATCCAATATGCCGAGCTTGCCCCAAGGGGCGATGCAGTCGCTTTCGTCCGCGGCAACAACCTCTTTCTTACCGACTATGCCACTGGAGGTGTCAAACAGATCACCAATGACGGTGGACCAGATCTGTTCCATGGCGTGCCCGATTGGGTTTACGAGGAGGAAATTTTCGGGGGCCGATCTGCTCTATGGTTTTCCCCAGATGCCGAATATATCGCTTTCCTGAGTTTCAATGAGACTGGCGTCGGCACTTTCACCGTTCCGTTCTATATGGATGGCAAGGAACTTGCCCCATCGTATCCTCGCGAGCTCGACTTGCGTTACCCCAAGGTCGGGTCTACGAACCCTACTATCGAGTTGAACTTGTTGACGGTATCATCCGGGGAGTACCAACCTGTCCCTATCGAGGCCTTTGAGTCCGACGATCTCATTATCGGGGAGGTGGCTTGGGTCACAGATACTCACACGGGATTCATTTACCGTGCTTTCAACCGCGTACAAGACAAGGATGCTCACGTGCTGGTCGACCCCGTATCTCTCCACTCTCGAAAGGTCCGAGAGAGGGACGGAAGCGATGGCTGGCTTGAAAACACACTCGCGATTTCATATGTTGGGCCCTTGGGCTCTCCAAAGTGCAGCAATTACTATATCGACCTTTCGGATGAAGATGGTTGGAATCATATCTATCTCTATCCAGTACAGGGTGGCAAGCCGATCCAGCTCACGTCTGGAAACTGGGAAGTTTCGGCAATTCTGCACGTAGACCTCGCCCAGAAGCTCGTTTATTACCAATCCTCAACACGCCACTCGACTGAACGACACCTCTACAAGGTTTCTTGGGCAACGAACGAGATTACTCCCTTGGTCGACGACTCCGTACCAGGGTATTGGTCCGCGTCGTTCTCCGCGGCTGGAGGATACTATGTCCTCAGCTACCAGGGTCCAGATGTCCCATACCAAGAACTCTATGCGACGAATGCGACATCCGAGCCCCTCCGCGTTCTCCGAGACAACAAAGCGTTCTATGAACTGATCGCGGAGTACAAGTTGCCCAATATCTCGTATTTTGAGCTAGATCATCCAGACGGGTACACATTAAACGTCATGCAACAACTCCCGGCCAACTTTGATTCTTCTCGGCAGTATCCTGTCCTTTTCACACCTTACGGCGGCCCGAACTCCCAGTCGGTTACCAAACGCTTTCAATCCTATGGCTGGCAGGCATATATCTCCTCCGATCCGGAGTTGGAATACATTGTCTACACCGTTGACAACCGGGGCACAGGCTTCCGAGGTCGCGAATTCCGCTCTACTGTTGCATCGCGCCTCGGCACATTCGAGCCACAAGATCAAATTTGGGCTGCCAAAGAACTCGTTTCCAGGTTCGATTATCTCGACTCGAAAAAAATCGGCATGTGGGGTTGGTCGTACGGAGGATACCTCACGGCCAAGACACTGGAGGCTAACTCGGGCGTATTTTCCCTCGGTCTGATCACGGCACCCGTCTCCGATTGGCGCTTCTACGATTCTATGTACACGGAACGGTACATGAAGAGACTAGAAGACAATCTCGAGGGCTACTTGGAGTCGGCAGTACATAATGTCGAGGGCTTCAAGAATGTCGACGGAAGTTTCAGTATCCTACACGGAACCGGAGACGATAATGTGCATTACCAGAATGCTGCCGCTCTTATCGACCTTTTGGTTGGGGGTGGTGTCTCTCCCTCAAAAATGAAAATGTTCGCCTTCACAGACAGTGACCACAGCATCAACTACAATGGAGCAGATCAGTATATTTACCGCTTCCTTACGGCGCGATTGTACGAGGAGGTGCAAAGGGTACCTGAGAAGGGGGAATCGCCACATCAGTGGAGCAAGAGACAGAAGATCGGGGCATCAATATAAGATTGGATACAGTCAGTCTATGATAGAGGGACTCTGACATTTGATTTCATCCTTTGAGAGGGATTATGCCAGCGGCATGGCTTAATTCCGAGTTTGGTTTACCTGTCTTGGATGGCGTCGCGCTTCTCAGCGACGTCGGCCAACGAGACTCCTCTTCCTTCCTTCAGAAACATGGGGCAGATATTACATTAATTTTTCTGGGACTGCATCCAACCAGCTATGCGCGTTTACCACTGTGATCTGAATGTTTTCTGTGAATTATATTATGCGTGACAACTACATCTACTTAAGCCTATGCTCCAAGAAAGTGCCCCAAGAAAGTGGCAATCATCAACCAGTCGCTCGCCTACCCTTTCATCAGAGAGCTTTTTGCTTCAGCCTACACCCGTGAGCCGTGCATAAGGCTCCCGAATAAAGCAACATCTACACCTTGTAAACCCCATGTGTCTATCCCCGCTTCTACGCCAGGCACGAGTAAGTCGGTCTCTGGCTCTTGACCACTACTAGCATCAGTCGGATCTAATGGCCATGTACCTGTGTCCCAGTCTGTCAATCCAGCCTGGGCAATAGGATCTTGTGAATTGAAGCAAGATCGAATGGCTTGCCAGTCCATATTGACAGATTGCGTGGTACCAATTTCATATCCAGCGCGACGAACCGTCGAATTGGCTCCTTGTTGGTTCTCGCAGGAATCTCCGTTTCTTGGTGAGACCGGCTCACAGGAGACCATGAAGTCGCGGCCAGGGGCCGGTGATTCAAATGTGTCCTGAAGCACCGCCCCTAAGGGGATTGTTTGTTCCAATTCAGCTCCACCATTGGATGCAGCATGCGCGGGAATGTGCTCGATTTTGATAGTGCCAAAGAATGGGATCTGTATATGCAGTAGAGTGGAATGCTCTGTTTCGCAGATATATGAAGACTCCTGGGATTTCCGACGAGTCCCAGGAAAGGCCCTTGTACTGTAGTGCCGGCCCTTCGCAGATTCGTTATCAAGAGCCAGCAATGGCTGGAGGATGCCGGAAATCTTCTGCGCAATGACATCTTTCCCCTTTTGAGCCATTGCCTCCATAATTTCAAGGGTCCGCTCGAGGAGTGCGCGGTCGCCGAGACGCTGGTGTCGGAGTGATTGGAAAGCCGTAATGCTTTTGGCCGAGTCACCCGCTTTGTTCGGCCGACGAGCTTCGATGTGCGCGAGACAGAGCGTCGTGCTGGCAATAAATGCAATAAAATCGACGCCGCGGCAGTAAGCACTAAGCGTGACAGAGCTCCGGAAAGACACGAATTGCGCAATGATGGAACGACTAGCGTTGGCAGCGGTCATCTTGCTGTAATCATAGCTTGGCCCGGGAGCAGAAGGGGGTAACATTAGGTAGGGTAGGTGAAGCTGTACTAGAAGGTGGTGATAGGCAAACTGATTCATGAGGCGAGTTGTCTCATCGAATGCTTTCGCATCATCGCCAGCAACAGCGTTGACATTAGGGCTCATCAGCCACCACTGTGGGGGCATTAATGCCGCAGCATCCTGGAGAATCTTGTCGATCTTCAATGCCGCAGTGAAATCCACTAGGTTTTTTTGATGACGAGAGTGACGCTGGAGAATGAGCCCCGCGGCGACTGCCATCATGCGCTCCATGCGTTCCATGGCCGTGCATTTTTGCAACGCCGCCGGACTGGCGAACATGTTCTCGATTGGGCCCTGGGGAAGGCCCAGCATTAATGAGAGATAGCGATCCGTGCAGACTAGGCGGAACCACATGTAATCCGGGTGGATGCGACTGCGAGAACCTGATTCGAGAATATGGCTCGGAGACCTGGTACTCGCATGAAGCCCCATCATCTGAGCCATGACCATGGCTCTGCGGTTCTTCAGCCAGGCGCGGCGAAGCTCGCCAGCATTGTTCAAATACATACTCTCTATCATCACACACTCAATGCCCTCAAGTGAGCCGGCGACCAGTTCGTCATTGCTGGTCACAAGCCTCGAAGCTGTAGTGACTGCTCGGCATTCGAGAGCGCCGAGATCCAAACTGATGCTTCCAGGAGATCCGGTTGGGGGCGGAGAAATGCCTTGCAGAAAGGTTCCTAGTATTAACAGTCTCCTCGCGATGAGGACCGGGTGGCCCCTTTCTTTCGCTGGCAGTTGTAGGAGGCTACGGAGAGGCGCAAGCTGTTCAGAGACAAAGTCAGCATACGGCATGCACGCTATTCCGTGAAACAGAACCGAAACGCCGACAGGAATGCGCAGTATCTGATCGAAATCGTGTGGACTGGGCCATGCCGCGACGAGGGTCTCGCACAGTTTATCCTGGCTGTAGGTCAACAAGGTCTCTGACTCGACTGTTGTTATCCCGGAGGTTGAAAACCGTCGACTACTTCTTGAATTCTGTTTCTTCCGTTACTATATGAATATCAAGTTGAATTCATAGTCGCATATTCCTTTACCTGCAACTCGGTATCCTCAGTTGTACATGCTCGATGCCCACTCAACGTGCCTTCTGTTTCTGTTATGCTAGAAGGCTCATCGTGGAACTCTTGACTGAGGCATTTCGTCCGACGACTTCTACACCCGTCGCAAATAGAGTCTGTAGGCGCGGCGAAGGTGCATCGAATCTTTCGTCGCTTGCATTCCCAACAGCTTTGTGTGCCTCTGCGGACCTTTCGTCTCTTAGGCAAATTCGGTCGTGTTTCTTCCACCGCGGTGGAAATGCGATCTGAGGCTGCTTCTGGCATTTCGTTTCGCTTCATCACCGTGTCGGCGTTTCTGCTCGGCGGACAAAACTTGGCAACCTTGATGTATGATTGGACTCGGGGAAGAAAAATGCCGTTTATTACCATTCCGCGATCCCGGCGTAAAAAGATGGGTGATCCTAGAGCTGCAGAAAGCCATAAATGTCCGAAAGTTCGTGCAACACGCGTGGTAGATTCATCTTCGCCGCGGAGGAAGCAGGGCCCCCGCACGCGGCACATCGCGGAAAACAGTCGCCCGCGGCGTTATGCATAATGACGGGATCCGACCGAGCCTGCAAAGCTTGCAGGACACGAAAACTGGGTCAGTCAACGTGTCTGTTCGCTCGTGCTGGCTCGCTCTGGGCCGGGCAATGCTGCTCCATACTCCACGAGCATAGAATTTTTCTCAAGGTTCAATGTTGTAGGACAAATATATAATGCGAGGAGCGACCTGCCTTTTCCAGATCGCCATCCTCACCATTAATCGTCAAGAGATTTTCCTGGCCTCTGTTTTTTCTTAGCCACCAACCTTAAAATTCACCATTGCCGAGTACAATTCATATCGCTGATCTATCCTCTTTTGATCCAGACGAATTACTCCACAATGGTCAGGATCGCTGTGGCTGGCGGCTCAGGGCGTACGTTATTATTTATATTTCTTTTTTAGTCCTCGTACCATCCTCGATATATGATACATAACATTCCAGAGGTCGCCAGGGAAGTTATCGACGCCCTCGTGGCATCAAAGAGGCACCACGTTACAATACTGAGTAGGGGTGTAGGCGGACTCCCAAGCTGCTTCCACAGACCCTAGTTGATGCCGTCACATTAACCGTGTGCTTAGGATGCTCCCATGGCCATTACCGAGCCTGGAACTCACTGGCAGACCGTCGACTACAATGACAAAAGAGCGCTGGTCGACGTCCTTCGGGGTGTTCACACGCTCTTGTCTTTTGTCCAGCCTCTCTCAGATCCTGAACAAAGGTCGCAAAAGAACCTTATTGACGCTGCCATCTGTGCTGGCGTCAAGCGTTTTGCACCAAGCGAATATGGAAGGTATCGGTACCGACCCGACTTTGATATAACCCGACGCGTACTGAAATTCGATATAGTGCAGGAACCGTGCACATGCCCTGGTGGCAGGGGAAGGAAAGAATAAGAAAGTATCTGAAGGAAGTGAACAGTGAAGCGAATGTGAGTATGTCCCGTTGGTCTTCCATAATATACTCTATATGTAGATGGTCAAGCCGTTGTTTCACTTCCACTCACCCATTCCTTTCCCTTCTGAATAGGTCCTCGAGTACACTTTATTCCAGCCTGGTCTATTCTTGGACTACCTGGCTTTCCCTTACACAACAGCCAAAAATCTCGATCCACTGCAAAGTGTTTTTGACTTTGAGAAGAGGCGCGCGATGGTTGTGAGCGGTCACGAAGATGCCATTATGACTCTAACTACGGTCGCGGATTTTGCTGCGGTCGTTGCTCTGGCAGTTGACTACGATGGCAGATGGCCTACAACCGGCGGTATTAGGGGCAACCGACTCACGTTCTCACAAATTCTTGAGATTGGTGGGAGAATTCGAGGTACGGGAAAGATGACAAGGCGTCGATTGATAATTGCCCCTATTTTTAACATATGCTTGCAGGACACGCTTTCGCTGTTGAGAAAGTCAAAGCCGAGGATCTCGAAGCTGGCCACTTGAAGACGTCGTGGGGCCTTGAAGCGGTCCACCAAGCAGCCTCTGATCAGGACGCATCCGCTCTCCTTGAAGCGGTATCCATCGGCATTCTTCTAAGTAGTTCGAATGGCGCGTGGGACTCCTCGGACGAGATGAATCAGCTCTTCCCAGATTATGAATTCACCGGGGCCGAGCATTTCCTTTCGAAGGTTTGGAATGGAAAGCCATGAGCATACAAGCCAGCAAGTTTGTAGGTCTTGTTGAAAGCGCTCCGAAGAAATAGTTTTACCTATATAGATCTTACATATATAGATCCAGCATTGCGGCTGGAAGAAAGTTTCGGAATACGCTCAACGGACAGCATATCTTCAAAAACACATCAGAAGGAGTACCGGTGATATGGAAGCGAGTCATCTAGTTCGATATCCCGCCCGTCCGTTTCCTTGCGAGCCTGATCTACAAGAGACTGAGGCCCACTTCTCGAAATATGTCATTCGATTGTTGATATTGATGAATATGCAATTTTCCGAATATTAAATTTACCACCAGTGAATAGGAACGATTAGTTTATTATGATGTACCCAGAGCGTCCTGAAGGACAGCCATTACCCAGTCTCTAAACTCCATATTCATCCAACTCACTAAGGCCCGTATCGCTGCCTGCAGCTGATACATTCCAACGATAGAATTCGTATCGCCGATACGGAGATCTCGGTCAAGGACATGCTACATATCCAGGTTAGAAAACCGCTAGAGACAAGTATACACCATAATTCCGGGGTCTTTTTTAGTGCACACAACTTACAATCTCGGAGTCGCAATCGACAACAAACAGCAAGCTCCATACGCCGCCCATGACCACAACCGCTGGAAGAGTGATTACGCGCTTTGTTTTTGCAGCGACGTGAGCATCCCCGATGATGCGTAGGAAGCGTTCGTGCCAAGCCGCGATCCACACTCCCAACTGAACGTTTGCGCTCTCGATGCTTCCCGACGAAGATTTGGTCTCGATGAAGACTGGGGCAGGTCGGGAGCGTAATGGCTCGTATGAGGTCTGGTTGATAGTGGCACAAGGTAGCGGTTGCAGGGAGAGGAAACGCTCAATCAGGGCTTCGAGTGAAGGGTCGGGACACAAGACAAGAGCCAAGTCTACCATCTTATGGATGGAGGAGCTGGGGGCTATGGCCCTGACAGCGGCGCCGGAGTCTCTGCTACTTGAGACATTGCTGCTGCCGTACGAAGCACCGGATATACTACTCGTTGTCGTCGCGCCATCGTCGGTGATGGTAAGGAACGGGCGGAAGTCGGGAGCGATCTGGGCTGATGTTATGGGTTCAACGTCGATGAAAGGAAAGGGGTTGGTGAGTTCGCTCAGGACGGGGTAGTGCACGATGGTATTCCAGGCAGATTCTGAGCGATGTAAGTTGGAAGAAGTGATGGATTTATTTCTGAGTGTCAGAATGCGCTGGTGAGTATCTATAACATTTTGCGGGCTAGTTGCAGCAGGCGCAGAAGTCCCAGAGCAGCGGCCGCCGTGAGCCTGTTGAGCATTGCAATCGGCAGTCTGCCACATAAAGGGCCTGATCTCAGGCCCTTTCAGTTCGGTTGTCTCGCGTAGGCCAATAGGAAGGATCCCTTCCTTATTTTCTACCTCTACCAGAGCGTAATACAACCGCCTCGCATCCTCAGGAAGAGCTGCGGCCAAGTCTGTCTCCTTTTTGAATCGGACAGGCCGCGCGAGGTTGACGAGGCTCGAGGTTGTCTGATATTGTTTCGAGGGCGACGTGCTTCGTGATCGTTGCTGCCTTAGGCCCCGGGATGAGGGCGCATTGCCTCTCCTTCGTGTAGCCAGAGCCGCCACGAAGGCTGAGGAAGCCCCGGCTAAGGAGCTGCCATCAGTAGTCGTAACGCGAGTTCGCGCCTGGATGAGCGTCGTGGTGCGTGTCGGTGTGGTGAACTGGAGATCGTGCTCGTCATTTCCGCTACCGAAGGTTGCGACGCCCGACACCACGGATGATTGTCGCGGGGTATTTTCAAGGTCATCGAAGATGGAGAAATCGGTGTTGCTTTTATCGATCGTCCTCTTGCGCTTCGGAGGGCTTGTCATTGGACGTTGATTACAGCGCTGAATCGAGGACGCGCTCTCGATTTCCTGTAGCGCTTGACGTTGAACTTTAGACTTTGGCGGAGAAGGCCTCTTGGAGGCGGAAGGGGGTGGTGGCGACGAGGGGGTTGCTGCATCCGCGAGACCCGCAACGTGAACGTCTTGCAGCCAAGCGTGGATAATGGTGGCGTGCATATCTCGGCTTCAAGAGGTATTGCGTAGTAGCGAGGATTTAAAAATTTGAATCGACGGCTTGTAGTAAAGCATCCATCGGTGTGTAGATATCACAGGTGTTGATAGAGCTGAGAATGGATTAAATGGACATTGATAGTAATACAATCCTGTCGTGTTGAACGTCTGTTGATTTCTGGCTTTGCTCATGTAATGATGCGTTGGTGGGACAACGAGAGTGCAATGTCACTTGTCACGTGATGGCTGGTGACCATTAAATCTGCTCCTTACAATCACGCCCAAAGTCTGTCTTATATTACCTGTTTTCTATCACAGCAGTTATACGAAGTAGAAGCGACTACGACAATGGATTCATCATCTCTACCGTCCCGGGATTTGGTGTGGTCTAATACCTCCACCGTCTAGTATGATTTCCTTCATCTCACTTCTCATGAACGCTACCTTTCCAGACAGCTCCAGTCATTGATGTAACACCATCCATAGCCAGCTTGCTAGCCCGTCGTTCCAGCGGTTGTTAAAGACCGGTCCTGGTTCTGAGACGATTACGTCCCCGTTGACATGTACGTGATTGACACAGTTTTCGGTTCCCAAACCACAGCCATCGGTGTCGGTTTGGTGAAACTCTCAACCAGGCAATCCCCGACAGCGTCCGGTCCAGATGCCCACACTACACTACTCCTTCTCAATGTCCTCCATATTCCAACCTTCCGCTGCAACCTCATTGGAAATCCGATCTTGGATGATTATAATGTTACGATGGATTTCCATGGGGTATTTTCAACAAGAAGCGTTACAGACTCGCGAGGCCCAACTGTTGCCTACTCCGAACCTTTTAGCAGGAGCCTCATTTATTTCGACTCCGTCTCAGCGGTCCTCCTATCGGCCCCACGGTTGGCCCATCGGTTCTAAAACCAAACGTTAAATACATGCTTCGCGCCCACTGGCCCGAGAGCAAGCGACAAAGGCTTTCTGCGTCCCGGGCCGCCCGCTCCACCTAAAATATCCCCATATGAAGTCTCCTGACAATCCTCCTCTCACAGACGCCGAGAAGTCTTAGTTAAAGGCAAACTACCGATCAGAGTATACTTTTCTACTGCAATATGGCCTCAGTATCCACAAGGAGGAGGATCGAGAGGAAGGCCGCCCTCTTGCGCGGGGTTTTATTTGCCCACCAGTAATAATTCCATGCCAACTATGATACAGCGTCCCAAAATCGGTGACTATTTGTGTTGCTAACCAGGCGGTGCACGGAGAGCCAGCGGGAATCGATGAACTTTTCTTTCCCACTCTTCACCTTTCCCTTTTTACTTTTTTTTTTAAAAAAAAAAAAAAATTTTTTTCTTCTCCCTCTGTCTCTCTTTTCGGTCTGGCGTGGAATCAAGTTTTGCAACGAGGAGGAACTGTGAGTTAGCGACGGTCAAATTGAAGCCGCCAACAAGGGCGAGTGTCACTCCTGACCTTAGGCGTAACAACATGGAGTTAGAGCATTGTTAGATATGCCCCGACCCTCCTCCAGCCATCTTCTTCAGTGCAGCTATAAATTTTCTTGTCGGACCGGTCTTGGGATGATCTATCGATCCGTAGGTCACTCGACTCTCAAGCGACATTTCGGCATACTCTAGAGCTGTGTCCGGGAATCCCGATTCTAGAAAAGACTGCGCTAGAATCCCGTACAAGTCCCCCGTCGCGGCCGTCAGTCGCTCCATCTCAACTAACTGGATGACCTCCTCTGCAAGGTTTCTCAACGTATCGTACTCGTGGTTCTCCGACTTCCTGATTTGACCTATGATATCTGTAAGACGTTCCCGGTTGCGGTCGGAGGGTTTGCTAAGGTTTGGATTCGTGCATAATTCGCAAGTACAGGTGAAACCCCAGCGGCGAAGGAGTTGTTGGCGGTCGTCGGTTTTGAGATTCAACGGTGTATCTTTTGTCAGGTGCCACATCAACCATTAGCGTAGGCGGCCAAGCCCACCGCAGGAAACAGCAGGAGAAAAGTGCCAAGCATGTGCCCCTGAACCTACAGTTGATGGTTAGTTCGTCTCCTCCCTTGATGTCGCGATATGCAATAACCTCCATTGCCATTAGACGATTAGAGTAGCGTGTGTAGCAGCTAAGCAATTGTTATCAGCGCGGGATTGTATCTACCAACCAGGCCCTTGGCTGAAGTACCTTGGATCGCAGTCGTGATTGAACCTCTAGAAGCCGTACAAATTACAACATCAGCACTCACTGAGGCTTATGATCCGAGACAACTCCCCACAGATTTAGAGAACCTACTCCAACTTCAGGGAAGAGTCCCCGATGGTCTTCACGCCCGGCAAGGTAGATACTGAACGCGTTCGTGTCGAATCTTCCCCAAACAAAGTCATGTCCCGGATGCGTTGCCATTTCTGAAACTCGATTTTTCTGCGCTAGCGCCAGGTTCTCGAAGCCCCTGTGCGCCAGTATGTCGAGGTGCCTTGGAAGAATGCCCTGCGGAGGCGCCATGCTGATCATCGTGGCTGGCTCGGCAATGACCACCTCTCCTTTGCGGATGTCGCGTGTCGCAATGACACCCTTGCCCCGGCCCGGAATATCCATGACGACGTACGGCGGTACATCATCACCATCGGGCGCCGGCACAGCTGGGCTTGGCTCGTACCACTGGGGGTTAGGGTCCTCGAGAAGCGCCACTACGTCAGCAGCCGTTTCGGGAGAAGTCAGGAGTGAGATCGATAGGCCATCCCGGAAGCCATGATACGTGAAATCACAGTACTTCTCACCCGATTCAACGAGCAAGTACGCGCAAGTTGGTGGTAATATCCATGGTTTCCATTCACCAGTCTGGCGGCTCGTGACGTCGTCTACTAGTAACGAGCAGATTAGGGCGTGCCGGAGGGGAAGCAGCGGGCCTTCTTTGCCCCAGTGGCAGATGGATGTGATGTCTCCGACGAAATTCGCAGATGTGGGCTGTAAGAATACCAGGAGTGCCGTTAACAGTAATGATTTCTGAAGAACACATCCGAAGACGCTTCGTGACCGTGAGACAGACATGAGCAGACTTGACCAGCGACCGCAGAAAAAGTGTAAGGGAAGGGCAGCGGAATAATTACGTATACCTATGGCGAGCATCGATGGCCGTGGTCTATGACTTGATTTTAGGAAAATGCATTTTATTACTGACTGTTACAGAAATGGCATTACAGCCAGATCCAAACTTGATCAACGTTAGGAAACTATGAGAGCATTAAGCCGGGTAAAGAAAGCTGTGACAGATAGATTGCCCTTGCCGATACGAAGTGTTTTTATCCTAATCTGGTCATCTTCTTCTACAAACTCGTATAATAACCCCCGTGTTCTCCTACCCAGGACGGCTTTGCAGAGTTGCCCACGAAGCCTCAAACCCTATAAAGGACTATACTAGATAAAGACCGAAAACATATCTCCGCCAAGTAGGGGCTTAAGCCTTAGGGACATTATAAATATACGACGTCACTAGCTGCATGTTTTCCATTATAATATAGCTACTATTACAAGTTAACCACTTTAAGGACCTAAGTAGTAAGCCATTAGAAAAGGATAAACTATAGAGTAATAGAAAGTATTGGGTACACCGGAGCCTAGAATAAGGCCGAGGCACTCTAATTCGTACGAGCAGGAGAGACGAGTATAGATATAGTCGAATTACTAGCTTGTGAACGCGGGGTATTTTTCGTTTTTCAGTTGACGGCACGACCAGCTATAACACCTAGCTAGTCACCATAAATTTTAGCAGTAAGTATCTATTTCTCGTAAGTAGTCGAATGCCACAGTCTCCTAGCCAAGACTATACATAGTAAGTGTAGGCGTCACATCTCTGTCCCTCCTGGCTGGCTTGATGCCTAGAATATTGTCCTACGATCATACTAGAAGGACTGGGGTATAGAATGCAGTCATGGAACCGAGGGGTCTACTATTTGCTCACATAAACAACACATACTAGGTATACTTACCATAAAGTATACCTTCCCAACACCGCTTGTCTAATAGATGGGACTCTATACAAGACTTAGGTTCTTCCTACTACAATGAGCACATCACGAGATGGCTGAGCCCTTTATCACACATATGATTATCACCGGAGTGTCATCCTGGAATCAAAGAGTTCCACGACCTGCTCGCCTAGATCACACATCCCAAGTTCGCTTACTAGTATGCTACACCCATACGTGAGGAGCTTCACTACCCTAAGAGAGGTAGTTCTAAGAGAATTATCTCAGGATCATATCCTTCCTATAATCAGGGGTCACGTAACAAGGTGGCTAACATAATTCTTTCATGCTTATAAAGTTTATTATCTACACCAATCTTCATCACTCACAGGATTCATACATCTTGGATCTACCCTTGTGCGCCATCGATATATGCGTCACTGCTTGTGATAGAGATGCTTCATACCATCCGCATTAGCACTGTCACTCACAAGGCTTGGGCTGAGCGCCACCCATGTTAAACTATGATATCATATATGCACAGAACAATATGTCGAGCCCTCCATGCATTTCAGTTATCACAAGACCAAAATAATAGCAAAATCGGTTCACTTTATGTCATATCTACATATATATTTACATTCCTGCTTCAGCTCGATTACGCGAAGCAAATAAGAGATACAGAGCTGCTGGGTTCCAAACTAAGTACAGCTAAACAAAGTCCAAGGCCGAGCGCAGCCACGTTCCTAAAGCAATACCAGCCATCCGTCCCAATCTACTTTGGCTCACATACACCTTTATTTCTTGTTTTGAAACAGCTCCAATACCTCAGTGTTACCGCAAGCCGCAGCCACATCAATCGCCGTCTGCTGCGCATTATCCTCCGCCATCGGATCTAATCCTAATCCCATCAACTCCTTGAAGCGTTCCACATGCCCGCTCCCCGCGACGTGCAGTAAACCCCTCCCCTTGATGTCCCGCACCGAAAAGTCGGCTCCCAACTCGGCCAGTATAGGCAACAGTTCGGACTCCGAGAACTCGGACTGGCCCTCGTCGTGGTAGCCGAAGCGTGGAATCTGAACACTGACAGGCCGGGAGCTGAATGCAAAGAGCGGCGTCTCACCTTGGGCGTTGCGCGCGTTGACGTCTGCCCCGCGCGGCCCGGCGATTTCCTTGAAGAGATCGCGCAGAGTGGGCGTATCTAATCTGCGCGCTAGGAAGTGCAGTGCAGTGTCGCCATTGTTATCTGCGGCTAGGGGATTTGCGCCGGCCGCGAGAAGGGGAGCTACATATTCGGGTTCATTAACTTTGACAGCCCGCTGGACCGCGTAGTGTAGCGGCGTGAGGCCCGAAATGTCAGTCTCATTGACCAGTTCGGGCAGCGCCGCGATGAGGGTGGCGAAGGCCTTTTCGGCCTTACCTCCATAGGCATAAGACTGGCCGACCATATTCTCACTTCCGATCACGTAGTGGAGGACATTCCTGCCACAGTTGTCTATAGCGCTGAGGTTAGCGCCTAGGGATACCAGCCGCTGGAACAAGGTCGTTTCTGGCACGATGCCCTCCAAGTCACGACTGCCGTCGAGGGCGATCACCTGGTCCAATCCCCCGTAGCAATGGCATGCTGCATGGAGCAATGTGCGGCCCTCTGCGTCGCGGTGGTTCACGTCTAGGTCCGATGACTCTAGAAATAAGTCGACGGTAAAACCAGACATAAATATTTTGTGTAGAGTGGTCAGCTCCTCATACCCCCGGGGAACATGCGTCGTTGGGCGAGAGCTCCTCATTACTTTGTTGTGGCTGTCTTCAATCCGGTTGTGGAATTTGGCGAATGGGTTGGCGCCGTGCTCGAGAAGGATTCGAACGATTTCTCGGCCCTCTTTCTCTAGGGACCCGGTTTGGAACGCAGGACCCATCCCCTGGACGGCTGTGAAGAGTAACGGCGGTACTATTCCGCAGTCCGTCCTCTCCGGGCACGTGTTGACGTCAAACCCTGCAGATAGAAGAAGCCGGAGCGTGAGGGTTTCTTTGCAGAGCACGGCCGCCTCAACTTCCTCTCGTCTGACTTTCGCCCCATGGTTGACAAGGAGTTCCGCCATACTAGCGTTGTACCGCGCAGCAGGCAATAAACAGGTTTGACCCTTTTTGTCCACTGCGTTCACATCGGCTCCGGCATCGAGTAATATTTTGACCGCGTCAAGGCCGAATAGCCCTGTACTCGTCTCCCCATCACCCGTGGCCACGTGCAATGGAGTAACCCCGTGAACATTCCGCGCGTTCACATTGGCTCCGGCCCGGATGAGATATGGCAGGGCCTGGTGGACCTGCCACCAAGCCTTGCCCGCGACAGCGACATGAATGGGGGACTCGGCCGGCCCAAGCTCATATTTTCCCCCGTAGTACACTTGCCTGTAGTACATCTCGTTGATGTCCACGCGAAACTTCTCTACCAGCAGACGCACGACAGCCATGTTAGGTAGTTCGCATTCTAGGGCATCGATGAGGAATGGACACGGGTTGCGGCCCTGATTGTCCGCGTCAGATAGGTTCCTCTTCGCGTACCACAAGCCGGGCTTTGTCTCGTCATCGTGCGCATGCCAACTCCTATCCTTCAGCTTTTCTGCCGCCACAATCGTCCCAATTTTATCCACGAGTGAGGTGCAGCCGGTTTTAATGAGTACGGCGAGGTTGCATTCTTCATTCTTATTTCCTAGAGGCATGAAGGGGCTTCCAATGCGGGCCATCTCCTCGACGAGGTGGTATTCTCTTCGAACCATAAAGCGGCGGAACAGCTGTCGGTTCCTATAGCCATTTCGAAAGCCCGCAAAGTCTTTCATGCCTTGAATGGTTGCATCCTCTAAGCGTCGCCTCATGTGCTTGAAGAACTGACAACCCTCTGTCGAAAACGGAGCCGTCTTTCCCGTCTCGGCCTCCCACTTGCTCAGTTCCATCGCGAAGCAAGCGGCAGTATAGTCTCCAAAATCACTGTACACCGTTCGGACAAATGAGTTTCCTCCACTTGGGCTGTACGAGAGAGCCGAAACGTTTGCCCCATGCGCGACAATCATCTCTAGAATCTCTTCAAGTCGGGTCGTCTCCTCCGGTAGGAAGCTTCCCGACTTAGCTACGCGGGGTTTCTCCCCCGCGCCGGGCCGCCCATCGTCATCGATCTTCATCGCCATGGCGCTGCCGCCCTCACCATCCTGCGACCGCACGGGGTAGCGCCACAAGTAGTCTTCCCGTTCGAACCCCGCGCATGCACCAAACACGTCGCCCAGAGTGACATCTGCACCTGCCTCGAGCAGTAGCTGGACGGTTTCCGGCCGGCCCGAACGACAGGCGAAGTCGAGGGGTGTGACGCACCCCGAATCGCGCTCTACTTGCGCATTCACGCCGAGGACCGGCTCGCTTATCTCCGCTGCCGTCGCGTCGCTCGGCCCGCCACGAGCGTCCGGAGGGGGTGAAGACTTCTGCCGATGCCGTAAATTGTCCAGAAGAATACCAACTACATTGCACTGCCTTGCGCGCGCGGCGAGGTGGAGAGGGGTCAGCCCTTCGTGCGTTGGCAATGTGGCATCCGCCCCCGCCTCTAAGAGTTTCAGGGTATATTGCTGGCCCCCCACCACGGCCAAATGCAGAGGTGTGACGCCGTTCACATCAGCGACATCAATGTTGCGCATCTGCGAGATTACAAAGTCGATTGGCAACATGGCACTCTTATGACCTAGGCCCGTCGACTCTCTCTCCGCGCATAAAATGTGCAGTGGCGTGCGGCCAAGGTGGTTCTGCGCATTCACATCCAGCCCCATCCCAGCGAGCCATTTCCAGAAGGCGAGGCAGGTCGATGCATTATGAGAGCTATGGTTTTCCGCGCTTCGCGCGAGCTCGTGGAGGAGCCCGTTCCCGCCATAGTCGACGACGTGAATGTCATAACCCAGCGAGAGCGCCACCTTAAACAACGGTGGCGGGTCTCCATTTGCGAGTGCGCCGCCCGCCCCGGCGACCCTATGTTTGTGGACAAACATGTGCATGATGGTGCGGCCCTTGAAGTCTCGGGGGGCAGGTTTGGCTCCTCGTTTGAGGGCGTTTTCAATCACCTTTTTCAGCTCGGGGCGCTTCTTAACATCAAGCCTCGACCTGGGTGCGGAAAAGATGCGGAAGAGGAACGAAGCGCCTGTCCTGTCGACAGCGTTGATGTCGGCGCCTGCCGCGAGCAAGCGGTCTACCAAGTCCATGTTCATTTGGTCCGAATTCATAGCGAGAATGGGCGTCAGACCCGCGCGATTCCTAGCGTTCGGGTCGGCGCCGGCGAGCAGCAAGGCATCGATGATCGCAGGGCGCTTGGACCACCGCCTCAAGGCCAAGTGAAGGGCGCCATCACCCACCTTGTTCACTATGTTGCAGTCTGGCCCATACTCCAAGAACCTGAGAATCACTTGTTCACTATCACTTGACATGATGTGAAAAAGCGGCGGGCTACCGTCGTTGTCCCTCGCGTTGAGATCAGCATCTCCCAACTCAACTAGGAAAGTCAGGGCCCCTAAGTCCTGAACATAGTGGAGAGGGGTGCACCCTCCCGAGTCGCGAGCGTTGGCATCGGCCCCCGCCTCGAGAAGCAGGCGCGTAAGAATGGCGGAACAGTGCGCGGCGCCGTGGAGGGCCGACGCGCCCCCAGGGTAGGCACGCCGGTGTATGTCCGCACCGGCTCCCACGAGAAGGGAAAAGATCTTTTCATCCTCCTTGTCGGCCGCCGCATGCCACCCGGCACGGTTGATCTCAGCCACCCGGCAAAGCCTATGCAGGGCCGTGTGTTCCGGTGCCGCCACCGGGTCATCGACAGCGCTCACACGAAATCTCAGGCGCCTGTGGATCTCGCAGGCCAGATTTGGATCCGCTCCAGCACGCAGCAGGTGTCCAACGGTATCGGCGCTGTGAGTAGAACACGCCAGGAATAACGGCGTGCCGTCGTAGCTTTTGACGTTGACATCCACGCCGGGGTACATAAGGATACGCTGCATGACATCTGCCCTGCCCCCCTCGGCAACCCATAACAAGCTACGGTTGACGGTGTCAACATCTGGAATGAAACGCAGGAAGACGTCGACGGACTCGAGATGGTTGTTTTTGCAAGCGTACATGAAAGGCGTGTCGCCCTTCGAGCTGCGGCCGCTTCCGCACCTTCGCCCCGGATCGTCCTTTGTTTTTGGCGTGAGGGGATCGACTCCAGCCTCCAGGAGCGCTAGTACAGCCTCGTGGTGGTTTCGCCAAGCGGCCTCATGAAGGGGTTTGAGGCCCCTTCGCGCTTCTGGACAATCGGGATTGGCGCCGGCAGCTACTAAGACACGAATGACGCCTGCTTGTCCTCCGGCAGCGGCCCACCAGCTACGGCAGAAGAGCTCATTAGCGCTTCACTCGCTAAGCATAGATTTCACCTTTACAGAAACTGGCGGGGAGGAGGTAGAGAAACCTTGAATGGCAGAGACTTACATTGGCGTTGCTTTTTGAGCATCCTGCACATCAACGTCGATGGTCTCGAGTAACTCCTTGGTAAAGGAGACCAGACCCAGGTACGCTGAAACGTGAAGCACGGAGATCGACTTCGCACCGCCTCGGTCACGAGGCCACCGATAACGCAACCAGGTCTTCCAGGAGTTCTTATCACTCACAAACCCACGAATCTCAGCATTCACGTTAGCCTGGTCCAAGCCCTCTATCTCGGAGACTACAACGTGACGGTGCCAATTGCTCGCTGCGTAGTTGAAGAATGGATGCTTGAGTCTCAACTTCAATTCACCCTCGCTGACACCTTCTTCGATGTCCACAGCTCTGCTCTCGATCGAATAGAACTTGGAGTATGAGATGGAACCCCCATCTACCTCTGCCTCTGCCTCCCTCTCGTCATCGCAGTCCTCCGAGGCTAACGTCCCGGCGCATGCTGATCGAAAATATCGGAGGCACACAAGGGCCAACTCCGTGTTCGCAGATCCCTCCTCGAGCACCGGATACCCGGGGCCGTCATTGCCTCTTGTCACACCCTTGAGATACTCGGTAAAGGAATGGTGGACAACGGAGACGGTCTCGTCGGCCAGAATCTCTAGGAGCGGTCCGCACGCCGCCCGGATGAGGTCCTTGGCGGCCCTCAGGTCCCGCGTGCCTAGATCCGGGCCGCAGACGCGAAGCATCTCGGCGAGTTCCAGCAGACGGAGGGGCCGCATGGCGTGGGTCACGGACTGTAGGATCAGATGTTGGATGCGAGGGGATACGCCTGAGCGCCGCGCGTGCTCAGCCAAGAAGTCTGTGTACAGGGCGTTGAGATCCTGGGGCAGTTGGTCGAAGACGGTGGCAATGTCGGCACCGGGCTCAAGGAAGGCGTCCATTGCCAGCTTGGCGTAGAGGAAGATACCGTTTGCTTGGCCGGGCACGGCATCCTGAATGATTTGCCACTGGTCTCGCGGGATATCGGACTTTGATAAGGCGAAGCGCACATATGTGGAGATGTCGGCGTCGACTTGGTCTTCTTCAAGCCGGAGGCAAAGACAGGGAACGTTTCGCAGAGGCGCCTCCACAGCGGGGACAGGTCGGCTAGTAATCAGGACTTTGACAGACTCAGGCCGCCACCGACCCAGTGCGCCGAGGGCCTTGAGAAAGGTGTCATGTCCGCGGTCCATTTCGTCAAGCGCATCGCCCACGCAAAACACCTTGCCGGGAAGGCGCGAAAAGGCCATGCGCAAATCCCTCCAAAGGTCGTCAATTGAAACGCTGTCGAGCGATCGAGAGTCCTCGACGTAGGCGGCCAATTGTTGTTGCAGAGGTGGACTATACTGTAGAAGTTGGTCCATCCAGTCACGTAATAGAGCTTCGG
Organism: Scedosporium aurantiacum; assembly: GCA_000812075.1. Taxonomy (NCBI): domain Eukaryota; kingdom Fungi; phylum Ascomycota; class Sordariomycetes; order Microascales; family Microascaceae; genus Scedosporium; species Scedosporium aurantiacum. The sequence continues at coordinate 71,933 of JUDQ01000166.1, forward strand.
GTGCGTGGTTGGCGGTAATGATCTGGCGAAAGAAGAAGAAGAGGACAGGGCATCCCGGGTTCGCTTGTGCGATTGCATCAATCAGACTCGCCGCTAGGACGGACTTGCCAGACCCGGGTATACCTTTGAGCCAGAGGAGACCGTGCTCAGTCCCGTTCAGCCATTCCTGGTAGGTAGGCATGGAGGTAAGCCACGTTCCAGTGCCAGCAACATGGGAAGCGCGGTGCTTGCGGTACTCGCCGCCAGCAATGTTATATGCCGTGGGATCGAGCCAATTTCGAATTTTCTGGATCATTTCGGGCGACTGGGGGAGGATCTGCTCGAGGTTGTAGTTGCTCACATCGTCTTGGTCTATCATGACAAGATCGCCGTCACCCTCGAGATCGCCGCTTGAGTTTAGTTGATACATGGTGGCGGCCCTTGATAGAATAAAGTAGGGGAAACTGGAGGAACAAGGTAATTCGTGGCAGTGAACGGGAACGCGAATATCCTTGGTCAGAGGATTCGGAAGGGGGCGCGGAGTGCCTTCTTATATTCTTCCAGATTAACTACCCAAGGTGTAGGCTGCTGCTACTAATCATTTCTTGCCATTACCGAATACTAAAATAACTACTTAAGTCAAGGTACCCCCATTTTAACTACCCTTTTTATTTAATTACCTAACTTATAAGATCTTAGAATTTATATATAACTTCTTATATAACTTTAAGTTTATTTATCTAAATTTTACTTAAACTATTTAATATAAAATTTATAATTATTATATTTTAATATATTTTATTTTTTATTTTATTTATTTATTTATTATTATTATATTTAAAAACTATAAATTAAATATATTATTATAAATATAAAATTATTATAAATTAATTTAAATTATTATTATAATATTTATATTATTATAAAAATTAAATTATATATATATTTATTATTATAAATTTTTATATTTATTATAATTATTTAATTACTAATTATAATTACTAAATTATTATATATATTTTCTATTTTTAATATTATAAACTACTTTACTTTAATAAAATAAAATTTAATAATATTATATTATTTTAATATTAATATATAATAAAAATAAAATATTTAATAAAATATTTTTAAAAAAAGTTTAATAAAATAAACTTTTTAATAAATTAATATTATAATCTTAATACTAGTATTATTAAATATTAAATAGATTTATAAATATAAAGACTATAAAGTATCTATTTTAAAATAAATAAAATAATTAAATAATATTTATAAAATATAAATAAAAAATATATATTTAAATATAGAAATATTATAATAGAAAATAAAGTATTATAAGCCGACCTTTATATAAGTCTAAAAGTAGTAAGATATAGTAGAAAATAATAGTAAAATAGCTATATATAATTACTTAATAAGTAATAAAAAGTAATTAGAAGCTTAAAAAAATAATTAATAGTAATTACTTCTATAATTACTATAATTACTAAATAATTAATTTTAATTATTTATAAAAAGACTTTAATTACTTTAAAAAAGCTTAAAAAGAAAATATTTATATAAACTATAAGTCCTATTATATATCTAGTTTATCTTTTAAGATCTTCTAATAGTATAATAGAATTAAAAATAATAGTAAAGTAGAAGAATATTTTTCTAGTATAGGTGTTATTTTATTTTATTATTTCTCTTATATAAGAGGGAGATATCTTTTAAATAGGGGGATAGATAAATTCTTTAAGTCCTCTTATTAAGCCTTCTTTACTTTATATTTCTTTATATTTTTTATACTTATTTATTTATTTTTTTAATTTTTTTTATAGTTTTTAATTTAAAAATAAATTTTTTATTTTATTTATCTATTTTTAAAGTCTTTTTTTATCTTAACTTATAGGATCTTAAGATTTATACTTAACTCTCTATATAAATTTAAATCTATTTATTTAAATTTTACTTTAACTACCTTATATAAAATTTGCAATTACTATACCCTTATATATCTCTTAACTCCTACCCTACCTATCTACTTATTATTGTTATACTTAAGTTACTATAAATTAAATATATTATTATAAATGCTATTAGTTATTGTAAATCCCCCCCTAGTAGTTATTACAATTATAAGAATGTTGTAAGCACTTACTTATTATATAGATTTCCTATTATTATAAATATATTAGGTTATTATAACTATTTTTAATTATTATAAATCTAATTCTAGCTATTATTATAATTATAGGGATATTATAAATATTTATTTATTATATATATTTCCTATTATTATAATTATCTTTAGTTATTATAAAGCTAATTTTAGCTATTATTATAATTCTAAGGATATTATAAGTATTTACTTATTATATATATTTTCTATTATTATAAATATAGTAAGTTATTATAACTATTTTTAGTTATTATAAAGCTAACCCTAGCTATTATTATAATTATAAGGATATTATAAGTATTTATTTATTATATACTTTTTATTATTATAAATTTCTACTTTTATTATAAGTACTTAGCTAGCTATTGTAAGTATCTAGCTATTATATATATTTCCTATTATTATAATTGTTTTTAGTTATTATAAAGTTAACTTTAGCTATTATTATAATTTTAGGGATATTATAAGTATTTACTTATTATATATTTTCTTATTATTATAAACTTCTACTTTTATTATAAGTATTTAGTTAGCTACTATAAATATTTAGCTATTATATATAATTTCTATTATTATAACTATCTTTAGTTATTATAAATCCCCTTCTAGCTATTATTATAATTATAAAGATATTATAAATATTTATTTATTATATATATTTTTTATTATTATAAATATATTAAGTTATTATAACTATTTTTAGTTATTATAAATCTAACTTTAGCTATTATTATAAACTTTTACTTTTATTATAAGTATTTAGCTAGCTATTATAAGTATTTAGCTATTATATATATTTTCTATTATTATAATTACCTTTAGTTATTATAAATCTAATTCTAGCTATTATTATAATTATAAAGAGATTATA
>JUDQ01000167.1:0-61456 GCA_000812075.1 Scedosporium aurantiacum
AAAAAAAAAAAAAAAAAAAAAAAAAAAAAAAAAAAAAAAAAAAAAAAGATAACATATAACTGATGTGCATCTAAGTTCGTTCCCAGCCTTCCCCTCGCCTGTTGGCCGACAACCAGCGGTTAGGAGAGCGAGAGCCGGAATCAGAGGCAATAGTACATCCACCGAGGATGCCAATGACGAATGGCCATATCCGCAATGTCAGTTCAATCAGGTGGTCAACCCAGACGGGGAGGGGATCATCTTTCAACAGCCGAGAGAGCGCGATGCCCAGTCCAGTTGTGGCCCCAACCGCAAAAAACAGATTCATTGATACCACACTTTGACAATCCTAACCTGTCATGTTAGCATCAATCCCCGTGAAGTCTTGTTCTTTTTCCCGCTAAAGGACATTTGAACCTACTTCGCGGCAAGACTCATCAGCGCTTTTATTCACCAAAAACACAACCGGATAAGCGACGACGATAGAGATCCAAGCTGCGACGGCAAAAACCAGTCCCAAGATTTCCCTCAAATCCTCAGCGTCTTCCTTTTTGACGTTGTTGTTGCTCCCCCAGTCGGCAGATGCAACGCAGTCGATTCCGGGAACGAAGTGCGCCAAGGCGAGACCGGCAAGCACTACGGTGGCGCCCCAGGACATATAGCGGAGGTGCTGGTCGTCCGGCTGAGACAGGTACCTTGTGGAAGAGCGCTTGATGCATACCGCTAGCTCTACCAGAACGGAGACGAAAGTCGCGATCGCAAATTCGAGGACGAGCGTGGAGATGAGCTCCATCGTGTAATCGGCTTGGAGGATTCCCTTTTCTTTTCTGGCATAGTGCACGCCTAATTCAGTCCCCAAGAAAGCGAGAACAAGGGTCAACGCACTAAGAAATGAGAGTTAGAAGGGAGCAATGTGCAGAGAGCCGGGTAATATTTGAGAGACACACAAGACCCACGATAGGCCGACAGCCTTCATAAGTGTCTTTGCTGGCCTCAGCTGTGCATTTTTGGGGGGTGTTTTGGAGGTCGAGAGCACTACTACGACGAGACATATTATCGTTAAGAGGAGTAAAATGGCCTCCGCCCAAATAATCTCATCTGGCTCAGCCCGCCTCCCAAACCGCCGCCGAAACAAAGCCCTTTCCGACACCAGGTTTCCGTCTGTCAGGTGCCGCTCCATAAGATGCGGTTGGTGGTATCTCAGTAGAACGAGCGTGGTTCCTGGGCTGGACCCGTTCAGCTTGGACGGGTAGAATTTTCTGTAGGGAGAGATGAAAGACTTGCGTGAGGCAGTTGAACAAAATGCAAAGGAGACGCCATGGTATTAAATCGCGTGATCGTGAACCAGTCAAGCTGGTCTTTCAAACTGGACTCAGCCCCGCGACAAGCCAGGGGTTGCTTGATTTAATCCAGTTCGCATCCTGCTGTGCCACAGGCGCAGCTGTCAGAGTCGGCTCAATGCTACTCCATTCCTTGGCAAGTTGGCTAGGAACTGCAAGCATGAGTTTGAACGGAACAGAATTACAGTGAAGAGGTGACAAATACAGAAAATATTTGGCGATGTTGATGCCATTGATTCTGAACTACTTTAATATATATATATATATATATATATAACCTCATGTGTGAAACCGGCTGGCAGTCCATGCTGGGACCAGGGAAGGGTTCCCAAATGAGAAACCACTTCCTGGGAAAACGAACTATGTGGCCGGCTGCCGAGACGACTGGCAGTATATAATATCAAGATCTCTCGATACGACTTGGGAATAGTGATTCTCTCCAAAGGTCTTCCGTGGTTAGTTAAGATGTGTAATCGGCAGAATATAGTGGCGAGATAAGTTGTGTATTAAATTATCCTGCAGCCATTTTTGATACGTTGCTATTAGATCGTCGGGGGGGCTTGGCTAATGCTCTCTTTTCAGACATGACATTATCCCTAGCTGTGCTATCATGCATTCCGACTTTTCCACCGCCAGATCCCATGTCTACCCGATCTCAACAGTGGAACTGATGCAATGTGATGAAGTAACCCTGACATCATAGAATCGGGTCTTGTTAAGGTTTCTCGCGGTCTATAAGAGCAAGTAAAGTTCAATCCCCCCCTTTTCCCCCAACTTATTGCAGTCCTCCTCCAAGTTGTCGAATCATCGAGACTTAATCACCCACGAGACAAAGAAAATCAAAATGTGTGCCAGCAGAAACCCCGAGTCACTTACTAATGAAGGAGAGTTCCACGCCCGTGTCCCTCCGTCCAAGCCCATGATGAAGGGAGGTGTAAGTGCGAATCTGTCCCACCAAATCCCCTCCTCAAACAAGGGAAAAAGAGAGAACAAAAGCAAGGAAAAGAAAAGAACATAAAAGAAAAGAGTAGAAAAAAAAGTACATGGAACCGCTGAACTGATCCCCCATCTAGCATGCGCCCGGCGTTCATCTCGGTAAGGATGCCGTTCCCGAATTCTCCGCAGAAACATACCCCCCGGGTACTGCACCTCGCGAGAATACCTACCTGCCGAATCCATACGATGAGTCCGGACGTCGACCCTCCCACCCCGAAATGGAGAAACCTACTCGTACCAAAGCCTCAGAGAGTCAAGCTGCGACCAGCGCCGAAAGCCACCGGGGGTCGGGACAGGCCGGGCAGGGTACGACCTCGAAGCAGTCTCAGGGCGGTCATTAGGCCAGGTTTGGCCGGTGCATCAACGGGAGAGAAAAACGCGGATAATGTTCCCTCGGCGTGGGAATGAGCTCTAAGGTGCGGATAAGCTTGAGATAGTGTGATCTTATTGTTCCCTTTTAGAATAAAGGATTGCAACTGTCTTTAGGAAGGCGTGTCGACTCTCACTATTCTCTCTCCTTGCCCGACCTCCAGGACTATACCTAAACGATCTCTTTATGTCATGTACGAAGTACATACACTACTAGACAATCCGGGGTCTGTTTTCAATTGTCGTAGCTGAAAAGGGGCCACACCTCCTCAACACGTCTTTGTGTGACGTTGGTTTTGGTTAGCAATACGAAGTAGAGAGCAAATTATTGTCCTTCAGCAGAATATCCAGGGATCATGAAGCTCGGAGGGAATTTTCGAAAGCGACCTGCATTGTCAATTTCAGTATCATCTTTGTGATCAATTTTCGGGCCCGCGGACTCCGTCTTGAAGAGTCCTTCTGGTCGATGAAATGGTCAAAGCTCCTCCTCAGCCAGGGAGAGCTACAAACTCGGGATGATACGATCCGGAGCTGAAATTCCCGAGTCAGGTAAGACCAGTTGGTTGGCTCAGCCACCCGATGCGGGGGTGAATCAAGAAGAGCCAGGCCCTCCAATCATAAGTAGATTACAATTCAAACTCAATTGATTGCTGGTTTGCTTTGAGGGCGGACAATGGAGACCGGAATGTCCACGATCCAACATGAACCTCTCTCTCCATCTTCCTCGTCGCCCTGCTGAAGCAAGCGAGTAACCCTGCCGGTCTATTCTCCAATTTTCCCCCTGAGTTTCGCAATTGACAAACTATATTAAGTTCTCGGCCTTGCACCAACTTAGATCTGCCCTTTCCTTCCAGCTCCTCCCTTTGTTTTTCTTCTCCCCCAAGTTTCCCAAGAAAATACGACCTCGCTTTTGCTCAGGCACCGATAAAGGAACGAACTCCGCACTCGGAATCCTATCATTAGCAGCAGAAATGGAATCTCTGGTGGCCGAGAGCATTGAGCACCCTTACCACCCGCCCAATGCGGACCTGCCAAACTACCTAGCCAACACGCTCTCGGTGCCAGCACTTCTCGCACTCTTCGCCCTGGGTGCCGGAGGCATCCTTTCAACAACTTATGTCATAGTTACCAAGGCGAGGCCCAGAATCACAAGGCTAGATGCGTTGGTAGCTATGTGGTTCGGCCTTTGTGGCTTTATTCACCTTTTCTTCGAAGGTACTCTTCTACCTCCACGCGTCATAATGTGTAAAACAGGCAGAGAAAAGCTGACGCTTGATGTTCTTTCTAGGGTACTTCGCCTACAATAACGCTACTATGCCTTCTCGAACCGACCTCTTCGGCCAGCTGTGGAAAGAATACGCCCTCTCCGACATTCGATACCTCACCCGTGACCCCTTTCTCGTCTGCATGGAGTCGGTAACCGCGCTATGCTGGGGTCCCCTCTCGTACCTCACCGTCGGGCTCATCGCCATGGATCACCCAGCGAGGCACGTTTTGCAGCTCATCATCAGCCTTGGTCAGATGTACGGGGATATCCTTTATTACGCGACCGTCTGGTTCGAGGTTGTCCACAAAGGCGCTATCTTCTGCCGACCTGAACGGTATTATTTCTGGGCATACTTTTTCCTTATGAATGCTTTTTGGATTGTGATTCCGTTCGGCATCGTTGTCCAGAGCGCCTTTTCGATCACCAATGCGTTCAGGGCTGTGCAGAGATATGGAGTCGCTGCCGGAAAGAAAAATCAATGAATTGTTGGCTAGCAAAAGAAGAGGGGCCTCCACCTGAAGATAGGGCGGACTAGATCATGTTTATAGATCACCCTGCCTATATGCAACGAATCGGAGTTGATGGCAAGAATTGAACCTGTACTATTCCAGCTTCTAGACTCCGCCCCTTCACTGGCTATAGATATTGTTGGGCTTGACGCTTACGACTGGCCATTTAGCATCAAAATATTCTCCAGGTGTCATCGGCGGCGGTACCTCACCGGAAGTGGCCTTTCTCGCCACTGCGCTGAGCTGTCGTTACAGATATTAAGGGCCTTTTGTCTTTCCGACCTGTTCCACCCGGCAAAGACTTTTCGTTGGAAGGGCGGAAACTCACGAAGACGCCACTCAAGTCTTTGATATTGGTCTTTGATATTGATCTTCTCTAGCATCATGTCGACGAGAATGGGCTTTCTAAGATTGTGTAATATATAGCCTTCTGTTCGTTTGATATCCGCTTGCTCTTCTTGTTGGGATGCAAGTAATGTCATCATCCGGGTCAGTCCAAGGCTTCCTCGAGTCTCCTTAATATTCAAACAGAGAGAATGGCTCCATTGGTGTCTTGCTAAGTCTTCGTTTATACAACCTTGAATGTCCTCCTTCTCAGAGGATCAAAGCCACAGGCAAATTCGCTCTTCCTAAACAGGTCTGTAGATATCCAGAGGCAGAATAGATTCGCGAGGGTTCCTCGAAGCAAAGGGAGGAGAAGGAAAAAGCTGTGAACAGTTACAACTCACGATTCAAATGGAATCCACCGTGTCGCAATCACCTTGAGCATCAGTGTTGATGTGATCATCATCAGAGAGCTAGTAAGCACTAAACCCGATTAGGAAATAAAGTTGGCCAAGACTTTTTCTTTCCGTCCAACAAATGACGATCCCCACTTGCTTGCGGCAGCGCAGCCAGAGACTCTCTCATGAATGGTTTACAAAGATGAGCAGGTCCTCCATCTCAGAATACTTTCATTTACCTATTTTGGTCTATGTCTTTCTTCCTTGTTGTTTACCGAGTTAGCAAATCCAATACCTCTCCGGCCACGCCGCATGTCTTGTCCCTAAGTTCTAATGTCTCTGACGCCAAGCCTACCCGATGCCCCTGGCCCCAGCAAGAGATGGCAATGCTGGGAGTGCCAGCGGCGGCGTCTAGTCTGTGATTCCCAGCGCCCCGTATGCAACAAGTGCAAGACTTCTGGAATCACCTGTCCGGGATACGACGACAAGAAGCCCCTGACTTGGCTGGCTCCGGGTAAAGTGCTAGCCCGCAATAGGCGCAAGAAGAAGAATGTGGGCAACCCATCGTCGTCGGGGGAGGGGCTTGTCATCAAGGGTGTTACTCAAGTGAGGCCACTCACTCTTATACGGATGACAGCACCTAATCTCCCCAGTACGACGGATATTGCCCGAGCCAATCCTGTGCCTACTAGGCTCTTAAGAACAGACCTGTGTGACATGGCTGAGGCTGCGAACTTCTGTAAGTCAACGTGTGCTGGAACGCCCAATTCCTTGATACCTTGTGTAATGTCTGGTGCTTCTCTTCCCAATGCATCCTAGTCCTAATATGACGTCCTCGGTAGATTCATCATATGTAGTCCCTAGAACCGTCGATGCTCTACTTGTCCAGGATCTTCCTCCTGCCACTGAATTTGAGCTGGCGAATCTACCTCCTCTTACGCTACACGCCATCGTCTGTATTTCCCTCGGGTACCGCATACACACTCTGGCACGAGGAGTGAATACGGCTATGGTACAACACCTTTGGTCGCGACTCTATCACCATCGAGGAGCTGCTATCCGCATCCTTAATAAGGATATTTCCGGGGAGGCGACGCGGGCTAGCAATGCTACGATCAGCGGGCTCGTCGTATTCCTGGTTCAAGAGGTTAATATTCAGTTTTCCGTCCCCAAGCGAGACAGTGAAATAGGAATTTACGCATGCTGAAAGCTCCTACAGCTCCAACAGTCTATCGACCCGAACTGGAAGTACCATTTCGAAGGCGCAATGGAACTTACGAAACTGCGAGGCGGCATGTTGGAGATTTGCAGCAAGACCCCGTGCCTTAAGGCAGTGTTGACCCTCCTTACAATGTAAACCTGCCCGTACTTCCTAGCTTCTGCGTTCCCTCCTAGCTAACCCATAGCCGATGTATAGGATTGGGGTTTTCGGAAACACAACAAGCCCAGCCGAAAGCCAAATTGCACCTGAACCGCACGTCGATATGATAGACGACGTTGCACAGATCTTTGAAACCGGGGGCCTCACGCCAATACTCTGCCCAAAACACATATTCTTCACCATAATACATATAAACAACCTCCGATTCCAGGCCGCCAAGGGAGTCTTGCCCAGAAACGTTTCCCGATCAACAGCCGAAGCACTTCTCCGAGAAATCGAGTCGTTCTCTCCAACACAATGGGCTGAGACCAAAGATTCATATTTGAAGGAATGGACCCTCCTCGGAACCATCTTTCAAACCTCTGCTGCTCTGTACTGCATATGTTCTCTTCAGAGCGTCGCCGTCCTCCCCGCAACTGTCACGATGGAAACAATAAAGGCCGGCTACCGAGCCCGCCATCTAGAACTCCTCGAAGAGGGGATGAATACCCGTCGAGTAACACAGACCTTGCTGTGGCCGCTTGTCGTTGCCGGAGTAGTTGCCGTGGGAAGTGGTGCTTCGCTGAAGACGCGGGCGTTTGTCGAGGATTCTTTGGTGACGTTGAGCAAAGAGATTGGGTCGTTTTCTCCTCGCTTGGCCGTGGCAACTCTGGCTAAGTTTTGGCGGTCGGGCGAGACGAGGTGGGATGAGTGTTTTGATCGTCCGTATGCTTTTCTTTTATAAGTACGGGGGCTTACTTTTAGAGACTGAGAGCTCAAACTGTACATTATCGCGGATACCCATCCACACATAACTGGCCCACTTGTGGCAGGAAAATATACCTCTCCATGTATGATTAGATGAAATTGGATACATCTCATCTCACTGGCCTCAAGGTCGTTTTACTGCAGACTGGCACTTGGCGCTTGGTGGTTGAGTCTCGGAGAACACAGGCTTAGAAGCAGTGGGTAGAATGGATATGGAAAAGAATTGAGGAACGAGTCTAGACGCAATCACATCGAGCTACAGTCGCACTATCGATGACTCGATCCTTTCGAATAACATGTTATATGTTAAGTTATGTTGGCTTCACGGTCGTTTCATGGGACAGCCCCCCGCGGCCTGGCATCGTTTGGAACTTTCGGTTCCCCAATGTGCTCGAAAGTGACTTTCCACGCGACTGCCCCATCGGCGGCGTCACTCTCGCAAGGTATATAGACTATAGTAGCTTCTGGGTTCTGAGCCCCCACAGCACACTTCGAATATTCTCTTTAGTCTATTCTCGACTTCAACAGCTTCTCGAAGCTGGAGCTTATTGATATTAAATCCTTTTCCACTGTCTATAATTCTTCATACAGTTCAACACCCCGTAAGCACCAGATTAATGGCTTCGGGAGACGGTCGTATCATTTGTATGCATCACAGATCTTTCTTTCCAGAAATAGCCCACCCCGAGCCGTCTATTGCGATAAGGAGAAGTAGGCCATGAATCGATGCAAGAGGGCCTTATTTAGAAGCTGTTTATTATCCAGTCGTCTACTTCCTTGCCGGATTCTTCCAGTACCACCCGCAAGGTATCCGGGCCACTGGTAGCCTTGTACATCAGCGATCCCATTGCGCACTAACTACGATGTTGCTTCGGGTTTCTGGCCGTAAACAATGCGTCTGAATGACCGTTAGCAATTTCCGAGAAGAATTGGAAAGCGTCAACACGTACAGCTCGGTATATGCATGGATCCTCGGGTCTGTCAGGTTTTTCCGTGCCTCAACAAGGTAGAGTTGGGACTCTTCGTAACTCCACTACTCAAGAATCAGTCACCATTCAGGCATTGAATTCCAACGGGGAGTGGGAGGAAGGCTAGAAAACTTACCCCCAAAACATCAACGAGTGACCGGAGGGCGAACCCCTCCATACCCTCGAGAGAAAAGTAACGACACCACTGGCCCCAGCTTTTGAGGCGCTTATCCTTGGGCCAGGGCCCAAGCGGGACCTTGATGATGCGCTCTGTAATATTGATGAAGCCGGCTTCTGTGATGGCCGGGTATGCGGACTCGGCGGCTCGGAACGTAATGCCTAGTTTGTCACCGATGTCATCGAAAATCCCAGTCCACCTCTGGATAGCGGAGCCATCTGGAATGGAACCATCTTCCGAGCGCATGACGCTTGACAATTCAACTTGTTCGACCCAGCCGCCGGGTTTAATGTGCCTAGTCATGTCGAATGAGCGGGGGTAATAGACATAGGTGTTTGGATGGGAAGGAAATGGTGGTTCCGGATACATGCGATAAAGTCTTACCTGAATGCCGTTTTGTGGAATTCAGCCCAGTTTGGTACGGTGCCCAGCATGTTTCGGATGTGGATGAAATCGAAGTGGCCTTCAGGGTATGTCCAAGGTTTATTGATATCGTCCACCTCGAAGCGAAGGTTTGGAGGCACGAAGGTGGGCTGAATTGGGGACAAGTCGATACCAGTAACCGTACAAGCAGGATTCTCGTCGGCGAATTCGCTAGTGAATGCTTGGTGAGTATTTACCTCTAGAGTCTAAGTAGAACGTCCTATATCATCTTACATGGCCCAAGAACCAATGCCGCAGCCGACATCAAGGGCGGTCTAGATATCGTCGTCAGAGAAGGGCTCTTGTTCCCTGTAACTATTTTCAGTTACTTGGATTAACTCTGTTGTAAGCCATACCTTGGGATCCGATAGCGGTGCCTGGTGTAGCTTGCTTTCCAGGATAAGCTTGTGCATCTCATGTCTTTCGAAGTTAGATCTCCCATCAAAGTCAGTATGATGATGAGGCTAGACGTACAGGAGATCTTCAGCTGCCTGTTGCTTCTCGTCATTTGGTCCCCTACAACAGATGTCAGGATCATTTGGAGTCCAACAAAACCTACGGTATGTCCCAGCTTTCTTACCAGTACTTGGTGTCTTCGGCGGCAGTATATCGCCTACCATGTTCCCACCTGTACTCAAGGAGGGAAGTCCGTAAGGAGGTAGTGTCCGAGACAATTCTGCCAGTGTCAAATTAAGTCAATATCGTTCGTTCCGAATAGTTACAAAAGGAACCTTACGATGCAGCATAGGCTGAGTCGTTATCGTTGAATGCAGCGTCCTATCCACACAGTCAGTATGGTTCGGGCATATGCTGGGATGGCCTCCGGATGAGACATACAACTTCAATACGCGTGTTGGCATCCTCAGCGCCAAGAGGACTTGACGCAGCAGCTTCTGGGGTGGCCATGATTACAAGAGCTTATGTGTTGAGGCTAAGCCAAGAAATTCGAAGGGATGAGACTACAGAAGAGGTTCAGATGAGATCTACTGGCCACAGAGTTGGGACAGGAGCTCTTTTGTGTGAAGAGAGACACTTGCAGATATGGCCTTGAAGTCCGAGGTGCTTTTCGGAAGTAATTGGCCAATTTAGGGCATTTCCCAAATTGGAGCTGTTGGTAGTAGGTAGACCAATCTCACCATAGTGGCCGCAAGATGATTCCTCGTGCCCCGTCTTGGCTGCATCCCTGTGTGGGAACCCACCAAAGTTGATGCGGGTTATAGTACGTTATACCGCGGATGGCGGAAGGAATCATACCATTATTTGTCCTCAAGCTTTGAGCCTTGGGTGCGGGAGTGGAGCGCAAAAGTTCGAAGTATCCCATCCGCTTCACGTCCTCTAGTTACAGGCAGGGAGGCAGCGATGATGCGAAGCCTCTCCATGCCAATAGCAGGGTTCAATTGATGCCACCGGTGCATTCGTGAGTCTCAACTTCTCAAGTACTTCGTAGACTGACTCCGTATTCCTCTCGCTAATATGCATGATCTGAAACGGCAGTGACCTGCCCAGTTCAGCACACACCATCGGTTTGGTGGAGACATTGTCAGGCTCATCTTCGCGTTGATCCGGTGAGTGGAAATTGTTGTGCATGGCTGCTACGTGGCGTCACATTCTGGAATCCCAGCCCCTAATCTTTTCAGCTTTCTCCTCAATACACGGGCATATTGCCAATGCATGTTGGTTCACTGAAGGAGCAGCCACTTGTGATGTGATGTGAATGACGCAACAACAACCTCCTGCCCAAATCGAAAAATAAAAACAGAGGAAAAAAAAAGCTCAAGTATCTATGACCACTGACCACATTGTACGGACTAACAATGACATTGAGCTTTAAAAAATTAACAGTTCCTCGTCTTGGCAGTAAATCTAGGGCATCCAAGCTTGTCCTTCGACTCCTCGTGTAACAGAGAGTTGCTTGAGACTCCAGCCTCTTCTCGAACATCAAATCGTTACACAGATGTTTACTGAACTGGAGGTTGATGATGGTGAGAAGAAAAGGAACGAAAAAAAATTCAGACGGGAGAGGCACATGAAAAGGAGGCATTCGCACCCTTTTCGTGTCCATGAAGGCTTGAAGATGAAAAGTATAGGTGACTTACATGAACCCTGGTCCTGGTCCTGGTCCTGGTGTGACCTCGAGGTCCCTTGCATCGATTTCAAATTGATGGCGCCCCATTGTATTATTATTCTCTGAATTAAAAAGGATACACAAAAGGTGTCCTTGTCACGATAAATCGAGTCCTGGTTATCAGTTGCCAAATCAAACACTTTCCCTAGGTGAGTTTCCATACTCGAGTTTAAAATTCGCCGGAGGCTGCCATGAGAAAGGCGATTGATAGATTTCATCTCCTCGTCTCACAGCATCCCACAACGTTAAAGGAGTGAGGTGAGGCGATTTCAATTTGCTCTCCTGAGCCGACCTCGGTCTTCCCTTCCCTTGAATTGAAACTAGTCATGTGATCAAGGTAAAAAAGTTCCCCACCATGGCGGGGCTTTTCTTATCTTATCTCGTTAAACTTTTTTTGGTGGGGTCAATTGAAGGAAGAAAAAAAAAAAAAAAAATATTGAAGATGGAAAACGCGGGGCATCATAAGAAATAGAATGAGCAATGGTACAACTCGAGAAACCATGGATTGAAAATCTCCAGAAGAATAACGAATGCAACGAATGCACCCAATTATCAATGATTTAAGTTTCAATATAATGGTGTATTTTCTATTATTTCCTCTCCATTCCTCACTCAGACCTACACTAGCGTACCTTAGTCTTGTATTCCAAGACCAGTCCGATGTTAGGTACTTATATTCGTAGTTGGCTTCCTTAGTAAACTTTGTACCCGTCCCTGCCCCGCCATGAGTAAAAGAAAAAGAAAAAAAAAGGGTCTGGCTATCCACCACACTGGACGAACTAACCACCACACTTTTACATAAGAAATTTTTGGATGACAAAGAGAGGGAACATTGACATCCGCGCCCACCAAAAATTATATGTAGAGAAATGTATCTCAATTACATCGAAGTCTCGATAACAATTTCGTAAGTATCAACTAATCAATTAAAAAATAATAAAGTTTAAGTATTTAACTAAGTATACTTAATACTTAATTATAAAAATGATAATATAAGGAATTAAAGAATAATAAGTAGAAGAGTAAATAGGATAGTAGGTAGAATTGTAAGTAGAATTATGGATGGAATAGTGGGTAGAATAGTGGGTGGAATAGTGGGTAGAATAGTGGGTAGAATAGTGGGTAGAATAGTGGGTGGAATAGTGATGGGTCACTATAAATTGCCACTGAAGCAGAAGATGAAATGAATTGATCAATTGGAATTGAAATTGAGATATTGGCGAAACAAAGGTACATGGAACTACATAGAAATTTGGGTGGTGCGGGATGTCAATGTACTACATCTTTGTCATCTGGAAATTTCTTATGTAATTGTGTGGTGGCTAGTCTGTCCAGTGTGGTGGATAGCCACGCCCAAAAAAAAAAGCCAGCGGAAGGAAATTTTCCTTCCTCGCTTTAGTTAGATAGTCCCTACCAAACACAGCTCCAGCTTTCATCCTTGACAGCTCCTACCACGTAAAACTCGCTCGACCTCATCTAATATCACTCTCTTCAGTCTATTGCATTCCCTTGGCTCGAGGATACCGCCATCATGTCCGCCGACATCGAGCAGGCCGAGGCGCCTCACCAAACTTTCGACGTAAGTTTTGATGGGGGGAACCGCCACACCCTTTATAGACCACCAATGCTCTCGATCCCTATAGGATGTACGAGATTGCTGATATCTGTACCTTTTAGACCGTGCTGGTCGTCGATTTCGGCAGGTCAGTCCTTGTTTACTTCTTCGGGAGCTCTCCACGCTCGTGGCATAGATCACGATCTGCGTTCTATGCCATGCCGGGGCCCTTCCTCTATTCTCTGTCCTCCCATAAAGGCTGACGTACGTGCTCTTCCTAGCCAGTACACCCATCTCATCACTAGGCGGCTGCGAGAGCTGAACATCTATTCAGAGATGCTACCTTGCACGTAAGTTATTCATCCCATCTTTTCTCTGTGAGTGCATTGTCCTAACTTTCCCTCAGTATGAAGGCGAAGGATCTCAAGTTCCGCCCCAAGGGAATCATTCTGTCTGGCGGTGAGTCACAGGAAAAGTCTGGCTGAAGGTCAATGTCGAGGGACATAACTAACGGACATGATAGGTCCCGCTAGCGTCTACGAAGAGGATGCTCCTCGTAAGTAACCGGCCCTCACACTTGATAGCAGCGTGAAGGGCCCCTGTACTCACTAATGTCTAGACGCCGACCCCGAACTATTCGAATTGGGAGTGCCTCTGCTAGGTAAGAAGAATCCGTCTCTAAAAATGGCGAGCTCATTTACTCATATAGCCAAGGTATCTGCCAGGGTCTTCAGCAAATCGCGTGGCGTCTCTCGCCGCATAATGTTATTGCTGGAGATAAGCGCGAATTTGGCAAGGCGTCTATTGTGCCTCAACGCCACAATACCCCCGTCGATAGGCTCTTCGATGGTGTAGAAGGAGACGTCTGGTGGGTATACGGCCCCTTTTATACTTGGATTTGACTAACCGTAAATAGGATGAGCCATGGTGACAAGTTGAGCGAGCTTCCAACCGGCTTCTGCACCATCGCCACTACCTCGAACTCTCCCTATGCCGGAATTGCCCACGAGAAGGACCCCGTCTTCGGAATCCAATTCCACCCTGAAGTCACGTTCGTCTATCTCTCTCTTTCTCTCTTTCTTTCCATCTCTCCTCCTCTCCTTCTTTTGATATCGGAGCGACACTGACTGTTCTGTATCCTTTAGCCATACTCCTTGTGGAAAGCGACTACTCCGCAACTTCGCGGTTGATATTTGCGGTTGTACGGCGAACTGGACTATGTCCAACTTTATAGATCAGGAGATTACCCGGATCCGAAACCTTGTCGGAGACAAGGGTCAGGTTTTGGGTGCTGTTGTACGTTTCACACTCAAATATTTTTTTGCTCTGCCGAGTTGGGGTCTAACTATTAGAATCACAGTCGGGAGGAGTTGACAGCACTGTAGCCGCGAAGCTCATGAAGGAGGCCATTGGCGACCGATTGTGAGTATCTCTATTCCAACAGCGGCGATTTCGGAAAAAAACTAATTCTCGGACATCATAGCCATGCCGTCCTCGTGGATCACGGTCTTATGAGGCTTAATGAATGTGCCGAAGTCAAGGAGACGATCGGCAAGCACCTTGGCATCGACCTCACAGTAGTCGATGCTTCGGAAAGATTCATGGCTGGTCTTGCTGGTGTTACCGACCCGGAAAAGAAGAGGAAGTTTATCGGAAACACTTTGTGAGTAACTCTTCGCCTACGGCCCATGGTTGGAGTCGGCAAGCGAATGGGGCCCAGACCAATCAACGGCATACTGACCACTGTTATAGCATTGATGTGTTTGAGGAAGCGGCTATCAAGATCGAGAAGGTGAGCTCCTAACACCCGGTGAATTAAACTTCTTCTCCTTGGGATGCTTTAAAGAACTATACTTACCTACTCTTCAAAGGATGCCGAACATACTCCCAATGCTGGAAAGGTTGAATGGTTCCTCCAAGGTGCGTTCTTTCCCTTCCCTATTTTGTCTAGCATGATGCTCGGTCATGGAAGGCCTACTTTTATCCTTCCTCTGGGGAGTTCAGAGACTGCATATGCTAACAGCTGTGGCGGGCAGGTACCCTCTACCCCGATGTGATCGAGTCCATCTCCTACAAGGGTCCCTCAGTCACTATCAAGAGTACGTATCTCGTCCAAGCTACTTAATAGCTCACCAGTATTAACTGTTCAACCAGCTCATCACAACGTTGGCGGGTTGCCCAAGAGGATGATGGAAGGTCAGGGGTTGAAGCTTATTGAGCCACTGAGGGAGCTGTTCAAGTACGTTGATTCTCAAGACTGCAAAGAAAGAGTACTGGCTTACCGTTTTGAAACAGGGATGAGGTGCGCGAGCTTGGTCGTCAGCTTGGTATCAATGAAACGCTCGTAATGAGGCACCCTTTCCCCGGCCCTGGCATCGCTATCCGAATTCTGGGCGATATCACCCCTGACCGAGTCAGGATAGCCAGGCACGCCGATCATGTGAGTTCTTGAATCGTCCTATGCAGAAGTGAGAACAGAGAAGACTGACTTAGCATATCAAAGATCTTCATTAGCATGATCAGGGAGGCTGGTCTCTATAACCAAATCAGCCAGGCATATGCCGGACTGTAAGTTTACTACCTACATCCCAAAAAGCTATAGTGAAGAGGAAAGCTCTAACAGTTTATTCTATAGTGATACCAACAAGGTCGTTGGTGTTATGGTAAGTGACATATCCCGTGCTAACCCTAGTCCTATCACTTGAGTGATATGAATAGCTAACCCGGATGGATTAAAACAGGGTGATAACCGTGTCGAAGGCTACATTATCATCCTTCGTGCCGTCGTCACGATTGATTTCATGACTGCCGAGGCCTTCAAGTTTGATATGGACCTCTTGATGCAAATCTCGACTCGCATCGTCAACGAAGTCAGTGGAGTGAGCTGCGTAGTATACAACACGACCTCGAAGCCCCCGGCGACCATCGAGCTCCAGTAAGCTTGCGAAGGAGTTTAGATAAATTTAGTTGCTGAATAGAACGGTACATTCCTTTTCATAGTGCCCCAAGTATCGTATTGAACACAGTGAGTGATCCATTTCTCCCCACTTGGGAGAGCGGCCGTGTGGCGTAAACCGCGTAAACCCAAGTTAGGCATTCTAGACAATTTAAGCATCAATTGATCTATTCTTTCGCTGTGAAGTTAAATGATATCAGCTCAATAACTAGTTGCGTTACACTTCTAGATCTCCTGTCTTAGGAAGCGAGAGAATATATTAATTCTAGTGACGGTTGTCTGCCGGTGGGCGATCACAGCCCCAGCGGTTATCTTTACTAGATTAAAATAGTCTGATGAGAGTCGGTCCTAGATATGAACCATAACTGCACTAGGCTGGTTCTCCAGCGGACGATAAGAATAGGGGCTCGCCTTGAAGATAGAGACCCCACAACGCCTCCAGTAGACATCAGTTAGCATCAGTTACTCTAAACGCTGCGACAAAGGCACTAGGGCCAATGAATGTTCCTCTGCGAGGACAAGACACCTCTTGGAGGTGAGGCCTACGCATGTGGAAAGTGATTAGTCTCTCGGAGAACTAGCCTGCGCTGGGCTTTGGAGAGAAATCCTACTCCCCCGAATGTTCTTAATGGTTTGACCCTCAGGTTGTTGCGGCGGCATCTAAGGCTGTTCCATGCACGTTTTTAACTGGTTAAATCCTGACGGCGCTAACGAGGAGGCACTTGACACAAAAACCTTGAAAGGTCAATGGATTTCGTTTTGACTCGAGGGCTACCCGGACAGCTATATATTGGAGATAACTAAAGCACCACCCGAGCAGAGTAGCTCCCGGGGCTGAGAATAGCCAACTAGCCCCTAGATCATCTTTGTTCCGAATCATCCCTGAACAATCTTGGAGACCATGTCCGTGACCGCAACAACGCTCTCATCGCGGAAATGCTTTCCAACAATTTGAAGGGAAATTGGGGCACCAACAAATGTTTCGGGGACATCTACCATCGCACTTTCAGCCTATGTCCTCAGGAGACACCGATGGGAACGGGAAACTTACACTTGGAATACTCCCGCTGCTCCGCTGTAGAACGAGGCTTATACTCTGTATCGGCAACGTCAATCTTGGGATCGGATTTCAGCCCCGTCGGGAATACGATGGCAGGCTGGTCGAGAGCGTTCCAAATCGAAGTGTAGTGGAAATACTGTCCACCGCCGAGCGTTGAAGCAGGGCCCATGTATGCAGGGCACAGGATAAAGTCAACTCCGCGGTCCCTCATAGCCTTGTGATAACTGTGACTCATTAGCACGGCATCACCCTCAAAGAGTGGAGGTAACTTACGCATCCCGGTAGTTGTCTCGCCTCACGATCATTTCCCAGTTCTCTGCCGGGGACAGCGGCTCGGGTTTGGCAAGACTGAATGCCCAGGTCGTCAGGAAATCGATAGGCTCTCCTCCCTCCGCCAGGATATCTTTCTGCGTCTTCGCTGCATCGGGGAAATAGAGCGCGGCAAGGATGTCGAAGGCCTCTTGATGGTTGAGAGGAGCCCAGTCGACGACCTTAACGCCGGCTCCCTTCAGTTTGGCCTCGGCATACTTCAAGGCGCGCAGAACCGGTGGGTAAGGGCGCATAATTCTGGGTTTAGTGTTAGTTGGCAAAATTCAACCTTTGGCAGAGTCGAGGGCTTACTCGTCATCCCACATGATGCCAATGGTGACCTCATGTGGTTGAATCTGAGTCGGCTTCCAGTGCAGCGGAACCAGTGACGTCTCTTCCTCCCAAGGCTCAGCGTCAAGGAGGGTCTGCTGGAAGAGATTGATATCCGCGAGGCTGTTTGCCAATGGCGCGATGACACAGCGGATGCCCTCATTGCCAGCACCAGCCTGGATGACGCCCTTGTACGGGTTACGGAGGGCACTGGGCCGAAGACCATAGACATCGCAGAAAGCAGCCGGAATTCTGATCGAGCCTCCGATGTCAGTTCCAATGCCAATGGCGGAGCAGCGGAGACCCA
Organism: Scedosporium aurantiacum; assembly: GCA_000812075.1. Classification (NCBI taxonomy): domain Eukaryota; kingdom Fungi; phylum Ascomycota; class Sordariomycetes; order Microascales; family Microascaceae; genus Scedosporium; species Scedosporium aurantiacum. The sequence continues at coordinate 17,522 of JUDQ01000167.1, forward strand.
GCGCAGCACCCTCGCCACCGCTTGAGCCGCCAGATGTGAGCTTGCGGTTGTATGGGTTGCATGTCGCGCCATAGATGGGATTGCTGCAGTCCATGTGCTGTCCCATGGTGAGTAATTGTTTCCATAAGTCGGGAATATTTGGAGGACTTACCATCAAGCTCTGTGGCTCGTTTGTTCGGACGTGAAAGATGGCACCGGCTTTCCTCAGAATTCGAATGATCAATGCATCCTCTTCGGCAATCTTGTCGGTCCAAGCAACGTATCCGGTATGGCAGACGCGGCCTTTCCAGCCAACATGCTCCTTCACAGAGATTGGAATACCATGCAAAGGCCCCACGAGCTTTCCAGTAGACTTGAAATGCTCATCAAGCTTCTGTGCAGCGTCGAGGGACTCTTGAACCAGGAACTCGGTGGCAAAATTGGTAAGTTGGTGGCCAACGTGGGCGCGCTTGAGAAACGCAGTGACGGTTTCAACGGCAGTCAAGGTGCCCGCTCCCATTTGAGCGACCAGGTCGGTGGCATCGGTCCTGGTGATTTCCAACTCTCGAGGAGTCAGCAGCTTGCATGAATCAATAAAAGTTGAGACATCGAGTTGCTCTGGGGGCGGGAGGTCCTGAGGGGACAAGAGCCACTCTTGATTCATCGAATCTCTCAGAATCTTTCGGCATTTTTCAGCCTTGACTTCCCAGTCAGCAGGAGCCATGGTCAGGGTGATTTTTGATTGATGTTTGAAAAAGAAAAAAAAAAATTGGGAAGAAGAAAGGGATGGGCAGTTGAGTAGTACTTGAAGAGGTCAATGGGCTGGTTGCTGGATATGTGAACCTAACCCGGCACAGAGGACTTAGGGGTTGCTTTTATAATCCTCAAGAGAAACCTAGAAGCGTCAACCTCGGTGATGTGTGATGTGTGATGTGTGATATGTGATGTGTGATCTGCTGTTCTCACCGTGTAGTTCATGGAGTACATGCATTCTTGGTGATCGAGCCTCCCCCGCAGTCCATACTTGAAGCTATTCTCGCACCTCAGCTTGTCCTGGCCTGGTTAGAACCTCTCCCCCAGATGGAATTCCTCGATTGGGCAATCGCGCCTATCCTCTCGCAATTCCCATTGATTCGCCAGAACGAGCCTCGCTATTTACAAGGATTGGCCGATGATTCGTTATTCATTGCGATTGGTCCGTTCACTAGGGCCGTCAAGCAACACCATCCCCGCGAATATCCTAGTCAAATGGCCCTTGGAACGAACTAATTCTCGCAATACGATGTGAGTGGTCGGATTTCCACCACCCTCCTGGATCAACGGCAGCCGATAACGTAGACTAGCCATGGACGGGTTAGGGTTGGTCGGTCCGTGCTCACGTTTCGGTCTGTTCTATCAATGTTAAAACCATCGTCAACTTGCTCGGTATGATACTTATACCTCAGCCTCGTCGTTCGTCAATCTCCAAACGGCGGACAGTAGTACTGGCTCTCTCTCAGTCTTGCCCCTGTCTCGTTTGACTCCCCAGCAAACATCACTCTCGGAATAAACACTTCAGCACTTCAGCATGGCGCCTGCAACCCCGTCCTCGGACTTTGTCCCTGGGACTGTTCATCTCGTTGATCTCGAGGGAACGATGCGCTCTCGCCATGCAGAGGGCGGCCGTCGAGACGTTGTTCTTATTCCGGCACCTTCATCGGACCCTGACGACCCCTTGAACTGGAGCCCCCGAAGAAAGAACTTGTTCCTCTTCTGTATTTGCATGTAAGTGACCGTCAGCTTCAAGTCCCCTGTCCCCTGCCACTGAAAGCCCATCCGCTCAACTCTCGTGCCGTTCAGCTACTGTCTTGCGGTCGGTATTGCCTCAGCGGCCATCTACTCCGTCCTTGTCCCAATCTCGACGGCGACCGGACTGACCATCGAGACTCTCGTCTCCGGCACTGGCTACATGTTCTTGACTCTTGGATGGGGGTGCTTGATCTGGCAACCCCTTGCTCAAAAGTTTGGAAAGCGCCCTGTGTACCTCGTCTCTCTCCTTGGTACCATGGTTAGTCTGCCATCACAGATCTCCCAGATATACTCTAACCCGTTTTTGAATAGGCAATCATGATATGGGCTCCCCACGCCACCACCAACGGCCAATGGATAGCCAACAAGGTGATCCAAGGCGTATTCGGCGCACCAATCGAATCTTTATGTGAAATCTCTATTGCGGATGTTGTAAGTCTCGATCCTGACAAGTTGACATCTACGTCTCGATGACTGACTGTACATAGTACTTTACTCACGAGAGAGGAACATACGTGGGATTTTATGCTCTCTTCCTGGTTGGCAGCAATTTCTTGGCCCCAATTATGTCTGGATTCATCAACGATGGTCAGGGATGGGCATGGGTTCTGGTATGGTCGAATGAATGGAGGCTTCCAAGGCTTGCGCTAACCCATGGAACAGCATTGGTGTGCTATCTTCAACGGCGGAGGATTTCTGATCCTTTTCTTCCTGATGGAGGAAACCAACTTCAACCGCAGAGCTATTTTGGCTGTCGACCTAGATGAGGACACGGAATCAGGACAGCCACCCGTCGATCAACCATCACAGAACCAGTCCGATCCGGAAAAGGCGGCTGCTGAGGAGCATAGCATTTCCAACAACACAGACACCGCCGAGGGACAGTTTCGGCCAAGTACAAACCTGACATTCCTTCAGAAGATGAGGGTTATCCGCCGCCAAGACCTCCAAAATGACGTGCCTCTGATGGGCATGCTGACTCGGCCATTCGTCTTCTTCTCGCTGCCCATCGTTGTGTTCTCCGGTTTCATGTACGGGGCGATTGTTTGCTATTTCAATGTTCTGAACGGCACGGCGTCTCTCATCCTGTCATCCCCTCCCTACAATTTTTCTGCCAGCATCGTTGGCCTTTCTTATGTGTCCTGCCTCATCGGGGTGTTCTTCGGGTACGTGTTTCTCTGATGACGAGATGTGGTAGAGTTACTGACGGACAAACAGCGTCGCGTATTCGGGACCTTGTGGTGACAGGTTTATTATCTGGAAAGCCCGCCGCAACAAGGGTATCATGGAGCCCGAGTACCGATTGTGGCTCTATAGCCTGTTGCTGATTACAATCCCTGGCGCAATGCTCCTCTGGGGAGTTGGCGCGGCCCATAAGATCCATTGGTTTGGCCTAGTGTTTGCCATGGGTGTCTTGGCCGGGTCGGTGGCAATCGGATGCCAGTTGCCTATCAGCTACTGTATTGACTGTTACAAGGACCTCGGTGCCGATGCCATTGTAACCGTCATCATTATCAGAAACACGATGAGTTTTGCAGTGAGCTATGGGTGAGCTTTCTCTGACGTTTCCCCGATGCCAAAGAACGCTCCGCTAACCAATGCTGGTAGAATCACTCCCTGGGTCATGAACATGGGCTACCAGAATGCGTTCCTTCTGGCCGCTTTCACCGCCCTTGCTCAAACTGCCGTGTTCCTAGTGTTTATCAAGTGGGGTCGTCAGATCCGCAAAGCTAGTGTTGATAGATACCTGAAGTATGTCCAGCAGGTGAAGGATGATGGGCTGCTGCATTAACATGGAGAGCCGCGGCGGTATGGCCGAAACAGCCTCTTGTCTGAGGAGTCGAGGTCGTGAAACGAAGGAGTGAGGCGAACCGGTTGTCTATGATTAGATTAGCCATCTTGATAATCTTTGAATTGTGACGATTCCGGCCGTGCTACATCGTGAAGCTCCCTTGCCATCTGTAGACTAAGCTAACAGGGAGATCTTCTCCTTGCGGGCCAACCTATGTCACCCTTCTCGTACTAGCCCCCAACATGGTATGGTCAGCCTGCGTAATCAGGACGCCCTAGAAGTGGACTCTTCCACTCTTAGTTAGAACAGCAACCCCAAGAGTCCAGACTGTAGAGTCGCGTGGACAGGGATGGAGCTAGATCAACCAAATTAGACCATAGATTGCCCGCATGCGTTGGGCGACTCGAAGATGTCCGGCCATCGACCTATCGGCGGCCGCAGGTGTCCCCATATCATCAATGGCTGTGTTGGCTTTGGAGGCCGGCTGAAGGCAACAGAATCAGTGTTTGTTGGGCCGAGAGCCCGGGCAGCTGGCATTCCCCTGCATTCCCCCGCATTCCCCCGCATTCCCTCGCATCAAAGACCGTTCTTATCATGTCCCAATGCCCCGGATCCCACCATCTCCAAGACTAGTGGAGGCTAGATTAGATAGCGCTAGTGCTTCCCCGCATTTCATCCATCGTGCTATCTCCTCCTCCTCCTAACTGAGAGGACCAAACCTCATCCCCTTCCCCCCCAATATTAATTTCTCAAGATTAACACGCTCAAGCTTCAAAAGCAGCTGCCAAAAAAGAGCCGCAACAATGGGGAACCCGAGACTGAGGACCAAGACCGGGTGCTTCACATGTATGTCCCCATACTCTCGCTCCCCTGCCAGTCCTAACGTATCCCAGGCCGAAAGCGCCGAGTCAAATGTGGCGAGGAGAGGCCATCTTGTCGCAATTGCTCTTCCCACAACCGGCATTGCACCTGGCCAACGCTGACTGATCTCTGTGACCGACGACATGGCCATCGAGGGCCCCGGCGACATTCAGCATCCAGTCGAGGCGGCGTTTTATCACCCAATGGCGAAGAGTCCAGCGACGAGCTGGCCATCCGGCACACGGATGCCTTCTTCACCATGGCGTTCACCACCGGGAGCGCTGCAAGCTTCTCCGAGATTGAGTTCATGCTCCTCAACTACTTTCTTGATGGCGACGGCCTCTTGCCACGACTCGTGCTCCCAACATGGAACAAGGCCTCCTTTCGAGAATACCAATGCGAGATCGTCTCCATGATGCTGCACTGCGAGTACGTAAAATACGCGGTCATGGCTGCCTGTGCTGCAACCCAATTCACACGATTCCAACAAAAACGGTACGAGACGGTTGCGCTCACGTGCTATTCGCGGGCCATCAAGGAAGTGAATCAGGAGCTCAGCAGGATACAGTCAGGCCAGGCGATTCCTGGGATCCCGCTGATTCACGCAGTCATTTATCTCTATGTCCACGATGTAGGTCCTCACCGCAAACATGTCTTATATCTCTTGGGCAGCAAACTAATATCTCAACAGTTGTGGGGTCTAGACAACGTTGTCGATCCCCGAAAACACGTCTCCGGTGCTATGAAGCTGCTAAATGTTATCTTCAGCAGCGGGTCCGATCAGCCATTCACGTCGTGGGCCACTAGGAGAATTACAGTCGAGAGCGTACTCTACCAGGCCTCCTTGCTATCGATGAGGAGGCCGTTCACAGCCTATTTTCCTGTCGATGGCCAGTGGTTGGACCAGGTCGAATCTATGCTCAACCCAACACGGCCAATCGAAGCAACATCATATACGGATTCGAGCCCAGTACTCGGTATGCCTCTGCCACTATACCGCCTCATTCTTGACGTTCTGAACTTTCGCAACGGGGCTTCGCAACAGAGTGCTGACTCGCTGGCACGGTTGATAACGGAAATGGAGTACTGGGAAGCTTTTGTATTCACGGACAGCAACACCGCCTCATTGTCGCCAGAGAACGGAGGCTCCCCTTCCGAGACGACCATTCTATATATTCTCGCGGCTTCGCTCCTCTTAGACTGGATCAACGAGGCTTTCACATCCGGATGGTGGGCTGCCAACGCTCTGCCCCCTGATGAAGTCATCTTTGGGAGTGGCAGTGCAGGAAAAAGCCCTTGGCAACTCAGCCAGGGACTGGAGATTTTGCGTCGGCCCAACGCCTCCAGCGCTTGGCGCCACAGCTTCCTGGGGCTTTGGCCAATTCTCATTTTCGGGTATGCCGTTTCTAGCGAGTGGGAAATGATGCTATTGCGGGATTTGCTGCGCGACATGCTGCAACATTTGATGTATGGGGAACTACAACGGATTCTTGACGAGTTAGAAGATGTATGGAGTGAAAGGAAAGCGCAGGTCGAGGAATGGGATACGCGGGGGGATGTTAATATTCAAGAGCTATTCTCCCCGAGCTAGGCCTAATCTATCCTGAGCTAAGACTGAAGTGTGTTATGTGAGATCGAGGCCAAGATGGTCATTAGATTGGGGTGCTGTTATAATATTAACAAGACTGAGCTATGCCCTAGACGCGCTTGTGTCCACATTCTACCCTATAATTCTCTGCTAACTGTATCGGCGACCTGCTGTCCTGTTTTACACGTCACTGGGCCTTTTTCTCGTTCTCAATTGCCGTCTGAAACAGGGTGTAATTGAGCGGAAACCTCTCTCCCATCCAAATGGCCCTGTCGGAATGGTCCCTCAGCGCAGCCTCGGCCGGGGACTCGCCCTCCTCCGGCAACATATTCGGATGAATAAGGGCGGACAGCGGGCCGCGCCAAACGGCCAACCAAGAGATGAACGCGCCGAACTGTGCCGGTGTGAACACGTTCACCTCGAACATTGCTACAGGGTGGGGCCCGACTGGTTTGTCCCAAAATCGGTAGATTCTCAGCTCGGGGACTGCGTTATGGTTAGCGCATGGACTGGGGAGACCAAGTTTGTGCATGGTCGCCGGCCGGGAAAGCTGCCATCAATGTATTGTTTCCACCTACACTCTCGCCTGATCCTCTCCCACAGCTCAAAGGCGTATTTGGCCTGCTCCTTGTCATTTTGGAAATAGTAGATGTGGATGTCACTGAAAGGACAAGTCAGCTGGATTCTCGAAACCAACAGCAATACGGAAAAGGACTGTGAGCCCATGATCCCAAGAAGCATGACTTACAAACCACCACGGCGGCCCCGATCCAGAGGGTCAACGAAGTGGTCGTATGCTATGCTCCGGCCCTCGCGTGGCGGATTGACCAGGCTCTTGCCGTCTTCGTTCTTCTCCTCCGACAAAGGGGGAGCATTCTCGAAACCTGTCAACGGCGAGGGATAAGTGTATTTTACTGTGGGGGCCATCTTTGTTGTCTTCGATGCCTCTCTAATAATCGAGAGAGGGTGTTCCTTTTGATATCAACCATCCTGCGGGAAGTGGGGACGCCGAATGCGGAACCACGAAAAGATATATGGGTTTGGGTGTCGGCGTACTTCGGGAATCCATGACGTGATTTATCAGCTTTGTGGATCCTTCCATTGTTGGCATCCCAACATCGGAAGCCAAATCAATAACGTCCAGGTTAGTCTTAATAATCGCATTTTTTTCGTCAGGTAAGCAATGAACTAGCTTCCGAAGTAATTATAAGCTCGTGGGGTGGGGTAAACACTGAATCACTGAATGTTTAATCCTAGTGGTATGCTAGGGATAGAGGATAGGTAGTTCTTAACTCCCTTCCCGTCTTCCTAAGCATCATTTATAACACACTAGAATATATCGGATTGGAAATTGAGCCGCGCGGAGGGAGATGAGACTCAATTATAAACTTCACGGTATACGAAGTAATGAACTCCAGTGCTGGAATCATTGCAACTCAGAAGGGAAGTGATCAATCAAAGACAACTGCAGTGACTGCTAGGCTGCACGGAGATGTATAGTCAGGGTTTCCTACAATTATAGCGTCGAAAATGGCTTATTAGATTGCTAAAATCTGGAAACACGTATAGAAAGTTAGGCATGTTGAGGTCTCGGCATAACGACGAGAAGCCCTGTCGCTTACTCTTGGAGCTATCCGACTAGCTGCAGCTTGTATTTTCAATCAACAGGATCCGTGCTAAGGATACCGCTACGCCTAAAAGGTGAATCCATGACTATGTAAAATGGGCTGGTTCTTCTAGGTTTTGGTTCAGTGATAAGGTAGACGTAAATGGCAGCGTTTCTTTTCTCTGGGGTTCGCACTTGCTGAATGGCGGTGTCGTGGACTCATGGTAGCTCAATGTTATCATGGACCTGCGGTTGGACAGCGAGAGCTCCGTCCATAAGGAATGGGATGTCGCGAAGGTCCGCTAACCCGACTTGATGCTAGGTTATTTCCAGTTCGGAAACACAGCCCCTCCCAGGCCAAATCCATCTTGTCTCACCGCGGCTAGCACGGCAGGGGCTGAACAATATTGATTCCACGATGCGACACTAAATAGAACTATTCCCAAGCCAGGCAACACAATTCTACTTCTATAGATAGATATATAAGAGGTCTCCTGGTCCCCCCGTGCAAGATGGCCGATTGATACAAATGACAACTTAACTTCTAAAGTCTGGAGCGATGGAGCAAGAGAGGTCGTCGTTCGAATATTCACGTCTTCCCCTGCGCGACAGGGAAATTCGGATCTTCAGGCTCTTGCCACGGAGAGCGGGTGAAGAAGACACCATCAGCGGCGAGATTTTCACCATCGATCTTGACAGCTCTCACCCTTTCACGGCCCTGTCTTATACGTGGGGCGATAATCAACATGTGGTCAATATTGAGGCCAACGGAAGATTTCTTCCAATCACTCTATCCCTGAAGACCGCCCTCCAGGGACTTCGGGAACCCGAACCCGTGGACCTATGGATTGATCAGATCTGTATCAACCAGGACGATGAAGACGAGAAGGCCAACCAAATTCCTCTCATGAAGGACATTTACACGCTCTCGACGAAAACCATTGCTTGGCTTGGCCCTGGAACACCGTCAACGGAGCAGGCCATCGTTTATCTGGAGCGAGTCGGGAGGCAGTTCTCCAGTCTTGGGATCGGGGTAGTGACGAAAAAGCTGCAAGAACAGCTCTTGTCGGACGAGGAAGTAGAGAGCGCGGGGTTGATCACCTTCCCCGAACCACTTCAAGAAACGAAAAAGAAGATGCAAGAAATGATCGAGGCCGAGGGTGAGTGGCACGAGATAGCAGCCCTGGCCGAGTTGGACGAGTTTTTCGACGTGCCGTATTTCAAACGTGGATGGATCAAGCAAGAGGTCGCCCTCCCACCGAAGCTGCTCGTCAAGCGTGGAGATTATTCAATCGACGGTGACATTCTTTACAACGGTCTACTATTCCATATGCTGCACTGGCAACGTGAGGTGAAAGGCCTCAAGGATATCGTTGGGAGGCCGATGACGCTGGAGATCGGTAAGAAAATCCAGATACTTCTCGCGGACAGACCGGGGCGGGACGCGGCAAATGCCAGTCTCGTTGCTAGGGCCAAGCTGCACAATCTCGAAGAAGAAGATGAACCAGTGGCAACTCTGGGGCAGCTTCTTCGCAGATTTCGCCTCAAACCCTCCTACACGAGCGGGGGAGGCGGCGAAGAAGCGACTCTCTTTACAGATCATAAGGATTACATCTACGGCTTCCTGGGACTCGCGAGTGACGCCGAGGCGCTGGCCATTCCGATTCAAACTAGTAGCTCGGTGTCACCGGAGAAGGTGTACAGCGATGCTACTAAACGGATCATTGAAGCCGGCGACGTGGACTTCATTTTCTTGGCCCACCGGCTTAAGCCGCACCCGCACCTCCCGTCTTGGGTTCCCGACTTTCGGTCGGTTTGCGAAGTGCCTCACCTGACCTACAGAACCCTCACCTCCGTAAAGCCATTTTCAGCCAGCTCTGGCCGCTCCCAGCCCGCTAGACCACAGGCCGTCAGTGGTGTCAACCTAGACATTTTAGCCCTTGAGGGTATACTGATCGACGTCGTTGGTACTACAGGCGATGCATGGCCGATCGACGCCGACGGCTCTCGCAAACTTCGCAACAGCGCCATTGCCCAACATAGTACGCAGGTTCTCATATCAGAGGCCATAGAAGTCATGAAACGCACGCCAAACCACCCTCTTTGGGAAACGGAGGAGCAAAGGCGTCAATGGGAGGAAGCAAGCTGGCGCATCCCCATCGCCGACCATGAATATGTCGGCAGTACGCGCTGGCATAGTCAGCGAGCCACGGCCGAAAGGTCAAAGATTGGAGCCGAGCAACTAGCTGAAGTAGTATCGCGGTATCACCGCATCTGGATCAACGGCGAATCACCCGACGTCGTCGTTCCACTTACTGAGGATGACCAGAGGAGTCTTGCTGGACTGGAAGGAGCTGAACTGGTTGCTCGCCGGACCGAACTTCGGATGAAGAAACTGCCTCCCCAAGGCGAATTGTGCATTAATTACGCCGCATCACTTTCTGTCTCGGAGGTTCGGCGTGGATACCTGGGGGTAGGGGGGTTTGTGGGAATCGGTCCATTGGAATTGCAGGATGGCGACGCCATATGTGTGCTTTTCGGGGCTACACTCCCCGTCGCATTGAGGCCGTTGCATGATGGATTTTATTTATATGTTGGAGACCTGTACTGTCACGGTATAATGGATGGTGAGGCCTTGACATGGGGAAGAGAGTCCCAATGGTTCAACCTTCGCTAGGAGTCAATGAATAGACCGGGCAGCGCACCTCGACTAGCCCTGAGATAAGCCTGGATCCGGAGTCGGAGGGTGCCAAACAACTCGCTCTGTACCCGCGGTAAGGCCTGTCCGGGAACCCTTGAATGTAGGCGAGTATTATCATAGTCATATTGGCACAGTTCAAGCTTGAGTAGGAACATGTAACGTGCAATTATCAAATGTACTTGGTATCAGTGAACTATAAAACGAAAATCATAACGAAACTATAGAAGCCGCAATTATACATCCCACAGTTCCAGCCCTTTACACTTTAGATTTAAGTTGGGGTTCGGAATCGGACCGGTTGATTGACATACCATCGCTTTGCGCTGGGAGAGGGTTCATTATTATGGCATCTTCAGGCTCCTCAGGTAACGTCAAGTTCAGAATCATGCAAATAAAAGCAGTGACAACGAATCCGGACTCCATAACAATCTCAATGGCATCCATGAATCCACGGAGACTGGTGTTGGGTCCGTTGTAGGTGAAGACTTTGTCGAAGTAGGTAGGCACCAATGTAGCTCCAAAACCGAGCGTAAGACCTGCCGTCAGGATAAACCGGTTCCTTCTGGTGAAGGGGACGCTGCGGGCGATTACAGCCATACCGGAGACAGCGACGGAGCAAAAGAGGAAGGTAGTCATGCCTCCTAGGACTGCAGACGGAATGGCGACAAGCGCGGCGGCAAACTTGGCGAAGATACCCATGATGATGAGGAAGAAACAGCAGCAGTAGCCGGCAGTGCGATTAGCGCATCGAGTAAGGGCGATGACGCCGTTGTTCTGGGCGAACGTGCTCATGGGCGTTATGGTCATTAGAGCGGCGAGGAGACCGTTGAGCCCGTCAGCGAGTACGCCGCCCTGAACCCTAGTCTCGTAAATAGGGCCTGAGACTTCAACTCGAGAAACATCGCAGGAGGCGGTGATGTCGCCAATAGCTTCGCAGGCGACGATGATGAAGACGGAGAGGATGGGAAGGACGAGTGGACCGTAGACGGAGAGCTTGAAGGTGTGCACCCAAATGAAGGAGGCCACTGGAGCGCTGTCGATTCCAGAGCGGTCGAAGTATCCAGTGGCAGCGGCGATAATACAGCCGACGAGAAGCCCTATGACAACGCTGCAACTCTTCATGATGGGCTGTCGAGAAAGTGGCGAGGTTAGCGGTATTCTGCTGTATTTGCTGTTGGAATGTAATATCTACCAAGACTTACCGAGCCGAACCGTTCGCAAAGTATGATGGTGAGGAAGACGGAGAACCCGAGACCTAGGAATTCTGCAGATCCCCAGGGAAGGGCGTGAGGAGCATTGATATTGGGGCACGAGGCAAAGAATTCGGTAGTTGGCTGGAAACAGGCGCCAGAGCCGCCACCCCAGTTCTTGAAACCGCTCTCAATCAGGTGGATACCAATGAGCATAATAGTAGGACCTTTGAGCTGTTAGTGATGGAGCAGACTGGTGGTGGTCTCCATGGCGTGAGGAGTCTTACCTGTGACAATTGGCGGGACTACCTTGAGGAGGATCTTAGGGGGGATGAAGGCGATGAGGATTTCAAGGAGCGCACAGCATGCCGCAGTACCTAGTAGGGCGCCGTAACCTTTCGGACAGGAGAGACGGTTGCCGTCGTCGTCTGTAGGACAGAAGCCATTTTTATACATTTGTTCAAAGGCACTATCGGAATCGTGGTTAGTAAAGGTGATGTCTCCATCTCCCATCCAATGCCCAATATATATCTAGATATACTAACCCTTGAGCGACAGGAATAATAGTGAATGATATTCCCACTACGGATATCAATCCCGTCCCAAGATAGTAGGGCGTCTTGTAAATGTGAAATCTCGTGATTTGAATCATGGAAAGGGTGCCGGAAACAATCAAAGCCGTAGAAACAAGGTACTGCTGCAGCTCGGGAGGGAAGTTGACGCCGCCCGAGCCTCCGAGAATAATGGGCGGTGTGATAACTCCAGCAAGCATAGCGAGCGCATGTTGGAAGCCGAGAAGGAGAGCGAGGAGGAGTGGCATGCGGTCATTGAGGCCGAAGAACGGAGAGCCATGCTCGGACTTCTTCATGAACGGTAGGTTTGGCCTAAAGAGGAACGCATAGTCGTAGGTACCTATTAGGCCATCTTTTGTGAAGAAGAGGTGTCTTGCGCCCGTGAGGAATCTGCCGAGGGATCGCCGCCGTCCAGGTGGTGGTATGATCTGCGATGGACCCTGGTCTTCGTCCATGTCGAATAGCTGGTTCCGTTAAACTCCAGACCGAGTTTGGAGTTTGCTATCCAATTATAGTAAATATATCAAGAATAGGCGATCGATCGGTTCCTGAGGTCTCGAAGCTGTCAAGTCGAGGTGGCAAAGGCTGGGTATAAAAGCTCCATGGACGAAACTTTTTCCGTTTTCTTGGGGACAATCTGATTTGTGACGTAGCAGGAGGTGAAACCGTTCTTGAAAATGCAATACTTGGCAAGATAGCAAAGCTTAACCCTGGCAAGCACGTTGATTGGACCTAGGGGAATCGATAGTCTCACATTCAAGGGTCGCTAAACTTTGATGGTGGAGACGAATCGGGCCCACGTCCTCCACCCTTGCCTCCCGTAGTGTACATCCATCCCGTACACGAATCCTGCAGCCAGCCCGAGATAAAGATTACGCAGAATGAGGAGGCGGCGGATCCCGATGAAGATAAGATAGCAAGTGGCCGAACAGAGATAAACAGAGGCAAAGTGCTACAAAGAGATCATGTAGGACGGTCCTGTGCCTTCGTCCGAATTCACGTCGGAAATCGGAATCGTCCAGGGCCTTGCCTCGTTAGGTGGGTGAAGCTAGAGCTCAGAAGGAGGAAGCGCCGAAACTAAATACCGACATGTCCTTGAAAAGAGTTTGCGATCCAGGAACAGCAGCGATCGCCTCCCCCGTGTTTCCCCACTGTTTGGTTTCGTATGGCGTAGGCTTAACCTTTCCTAGTGCGTTTGGTGCTTGGGTGGACGGGAATACACGATGTGTTCCTGGAATTCCTTTTACCATTGTTGAATCGGGTAGTTCTACGTAAACATGCTACACTATCTACACTATCTTCCCATTCCAGTCCCATCTCCAAGCGACTTTTGAATCGACGTCGAATTTTCGTCTGGCGTCACTTCCATGACGGTAGAAGTGTTTGTCTTCAATTGGTTCCAGCGTGCATTACCGCATGTTTATCGCCACTGAAAATTTGCCACTGCATCAAGGTTCTCTCGCGCACCCAATCTGATATGGTTTTGAAGGTGGAAGGATGGGAGCTGTCAGCCGGCGGCGCCGCCCGCGTAGCTGGGAGAAAGACACCCGTCGAAATAGATACGAAGGGAGGGTGGCTGTAGACTGTAGTATAGGATAACAACCATCTATAATATATAATTTATACACACACTCCCGATGCACAAGTAGCATGATTACTCGTCTCGGATGCACAATTCCAGAATAGGAAACCCCCTCGATACATACTACAAGAGTCTGGGTGCCTGTGCTGGATTTCAGTTCCGTTCGCAAAATATTAGCATCAAAATAATTCCAAGGTGGCACCACAATTCTAGGAGGTATGTGAGGAGTGAGGCATTGGCTAGACGAAGTAATAATAAAATCGGTTATACGCAATGGCAAATCACGCCTATTTCTACGCCTCGAGACGATGGAGGAATTATATTACGGGGCACCTCAGTTTGAATCCATCCGCTTCCAGTTCGGGGTTGGAGCGGAGTTCATCTGGCACCGACTCTTGACCTGGAGTCTGGAGGGGAGGCTGATAAGGCCCATTCTTGGCTGATAAGGTCAATCTTGATTTTTGAATAATGACCCTGTCTGGGTATCAATCGCACCAGTCCCGATCCAGAATGTCGTTATCCGGGTCCCACAGCATCAGACCTATAAGAGACGAAACTCCGATCGACGGTCCATCCGCTTCGATACGACGAGCTTGCATGCATGCCGTAGTGTAGGCGGGTTGATGTCTCCTCCTTCATCGTACCAACACAGCCATCCCAGTACCTTGGGCCCATCCACACCGAGTCGTGTGGGGGCGGGGCCTCGGCTCGGTGGAGGGAACGCATCAACGGGAGATAACGATGCGTCGCACCCGGAGACTTGGGCTGGCACTGCCAGTAGTGGTGCGGGAGGATGCAGATAACCAGAGTATTGTATAATTACTGTATCATACGAAGTACTCTGTGGTCCCTTCTAAGCTCTCCCTCCACTTCAATGCTACCCTTCAGTGTCGCTACTTTCCAATGTGTCGCTTACTCGGGTCCGAGTGAATAACTACCGCCTTCATCCAGCGGGCTTCCTGGCCATCGCACAGCCGCCTACACAATGGCGGAGAGTCCAATGGATGACGTGCCATGTTCCTAACACACCACTGCTAACTTGGTACAATAATATCGAGTAAGAGCCGTTAGGAGCAGATCTCGCCAGTATTCAGCTAACCATCCGCAGGCAGTCCTGCCAACCCATCCCGGATGTCATGTAGATCCTAGCTATGTCCCTATTTTATATCTAAGCCTTCCCCGGCAGGGAAGGGCGTGGTACGTTATTTATCAAAAATCAACGCGGACTCAACATCGGCAAATTCATTTTGGCCCTCCAATATGGTCAAGGGACCGGGGGTATCTCTCTATTTTATACCAAGCACTATTTACCCCGGCGACCACGGAAGAAGATGTTCCCATCGCTTAGATCGTCTCTGGCCGTCGAAATTCGTACCCTGAAGCAGGAGGAGCATGATGTCGATATCCCTGAAGAGCAGACTGATCAGATTATCCGAAGTTTTGGAAATTATCTTTTCGGTGTCGAGGCCAGATGTGCTCTGTAACTCAGTTTTAACTTTCGAGAAACATGTGGATGAATCTATGTACGTCTAGACTCTAGAGCTATAGCCTCTACACCTTCACATGTTCCCTCATATACTATATCGTGAATCACATCTATAGGCAAAGGCTACACCGCAAAATCGCATCAGTATATATAATATAGACACGCGGAGTGCTAGTTGGAGGCTACTTCCACCAGTTTCGACTGCTGGCATGCAAGGAAACAATCGCGCACTCTTACACACCGGACTCTGTCAAGAAAAGAGGCACTCTCTGGTGCCTGTTGTGTGGCTATGCCTAAACAGGGACATCTTTGGTACAATAGTTTTAGATCGAGTATCATCACTGTCACTGAGGTACATAATGTTCTATTGGTGCAGCATTGAGAAATTGAGGAATTTGAGGGGAGCGAACCATGTCTCCAGTGAAGGGGATAGGGAGTCTCTCCAGACCTTTCAGCTGAACATAATACTCTCATGGCCTGGGTGCGGAGAGCCCCAGCTCGTCGGAATCAAATCACAATCACAATATAAGGCAATAGGAGTGACCATTGATGGTAATGGCATAAGCAGGGTCGAGGCCGCTAAGTCGGTGGTAGCCCACACAATGGTACGTCCTCCTGAAAGGCCGGTCTGGTTTATTTGCGTCTTATTATTCTTCGTTTAGGACGGCCTTCTCCGTCTCCAGTTCGCCAATCCATCTGACCATTCGACAGTATGGTATAGAGCACTCTCGCACCTCCCCACCTCCTCCAGTCCAAACAGTTCACGCCCTGGTCCCTCCCTTCCCTGGTCGCCTTCGCTATCGAAATAAACGAGATCTCGGGGATATCGTTCTTTCTTGGCCGCCGCCATGTCATTGATGCCTATCTCCATTACTTCGCACAACTCTACAACTCACACTCTTGCGCTGCGCCGGCTTTCCAGCATGCCCGTAATATGGTTAGTCGCGGTAATCCGGCCAGACTAATTAGTCCCTGACTAAAGTCACCACAATGGAGCAAGTCGTCAAGGCTTAGCAGGTAGGGACGCTATATTTTGAGCTTGAAGCGGATTTGATATGTTATTCTGAAGTACGAAGGAATGCGTCGCAGTCACGAGGCAATCCGACATGAAACTGATTCTAGGATCATCCTATGCCAAGAACCAGGACGGGTAACGGCTCATGATCGACAATTTAGCTTAGGAAGTTCCAGGGCCCTTTACTGAGGTGGAGGTGGGAGGCGATCGTATCTCAAAATGGTAGCTCTAGTCGCAAAGTGGAGAGTTAGTGATTTCAAGAGGGTCACGCTGCCTCGATGCATATGACATTTATATCCTTGCTCTTAACTACCCAGATCTTGACCTGGTCTTTGCACGGATCCAGAAGCAGAGCTCTGCAGATGACGAAGAGCACGAGAGATCTATGCTCCCAGTATGCGTCCACCCGACACCCCACGTCCCAGCGCAGATGAAGACCACCCCGGGGATCATGCTGTGCAGTCGAAAGACGGCTTGGGAAGCCTAGCAGGCTATGCATTTCAAAACCTTCACTCTCAAGCGACCACTGTCTGATATAGTAACCTTGGCGTGGCTGATGGATATTACCGAGTTCATTAGTGAAAATACCTTGAAAGGTATACGGCGAGTGCATTTTATCAATCTATCCCAGGGCCGGGTTCAACACAGGGGAGATGTTCTTAGATGTCTGGAGCGTTGAAACCTACCTGAGAAGGATTGATATTACATTAGGCCAGCCTCATCAACTGCCGCCTGGTCAATTCTGGGCCCAGAATTCCCGCTACGCTGTTCGCACGCTATCCATAGTATGTATATAGCTTCAATATGTCTCTTCTAATACTTAACTAAGTGGTGAGGATATTGACCTGTCTTCAGGTTCAAAACTTTTCCAAGAAGGCTGGCATTGAGCTAAGTGGTACACCACTCCCAGACCCCTGTGTCAATACGTGGCCTAGGGATTAGCAAAAAAAGATATGTGGGAAGAGGCGTAAAATAGCTTGTGCGGGTTATAGAAACTCGCAAGGTGAAGCTTAGGGATAATCACCCTCCACGCTCACCAGCATGGCCAATTTAGCATTTATGTGGAAATCTCAGAGGAGGCTCCCTGGTGCGATGGAGCTTATGAGGAGTTGTGCTTCTTCTGGCCAATACGCCCTCGGCCCAAAGCATCCAGAACTCAGCTTCGAATCTGAAAATGGATTTAAGTCCACGCACTTTTCGTCTCTGATCCCATTGGTATTCCGCAAGGGAGTCGGCTTGTCATGTTCGTGTAGAAAGCGGATCTTGATAAAGTAGTACTTGAAGTTTCTTGGAGTAATTACGAAGGAGAATTGCCGCGAGCTTGAAACCGGAGAGCAGGGAGGAGGCACATGTGGACAGACCATCACCAAGCTAGAGACCCAACACACTCAAAGAAAAGACGTCCGAATATAAAATCTCCCCAATACGTGATAAATGGTATATATATTGACTCTTAAATTAGCTCAACTAGCAATCATCCATATTAAAACGCTAAAGCACTTTTATATCATTGTCTCAAATCAAAGCAAACTGCTTTCTCTTACGCTTCCTTTGACGCTGCTCGAGGAGCAGCCGCTCCATTCTTCTCGTTATCCGATCCAGCGTCTCGATCCGACGTCACGGCGTCACTCTGCACGGCGACCTCTGTAAGCGGCGGTGTATCCTCTCTCCAGAAGTCCTTTTTGCCATGGAAAAGCCTCTGAGTCCAAGGCGGGAAGAAGCCGCCCGGGATACGATAGGTCCAGCCGTCGCGCTCATCGTAGTTGGGAGGTACGATACGGCCTCCGGAGGCCACCTTGATGAGCCAAACGACGGTGTTCAACACGATGTAAGTGCAAATGCCGCCGATAAGACCATCGGCGATCGAGTACGTGAAAGGCATGAGGGCGATGGTGACGAAGGCGGGGACTCCGTCGCCCATGTACTTCCAGTTGATCTCTGTGACGACGCCGACCATCATGGAGCCGACAAGGATAAGAACGCAGCCGGTGGCCCAGGGAGGGATGGAGGCGAAAATAGGAGCGAAGAAAATGGAGATGAAGAAGCAGATTCCGGTCATCATGGCGGTCAGACCCGTCTTTCCACCTTCGGAGATACCAGCACCGGACTCGACGAAGGCCGTCACGGGAGGAACACCGAGGATAGCGCCGATGGAAATGCTCAGGGCGTCGACCATGTAAGCAAGGGTGGATCCTTCGAAATCCTGGGTGACGGGGTCGATCAAGTTGGCGAAGCGAGCCATACCGTAGAGGGTACCGGTACAATCAAGGATATCGACGTAGAGGAAGGTGATGAGAGCGAGACCGAATTGGCCGCCGTATCCGGAGATGTTCCATTCCTGCACATTTAAAGTCTTGGAGATTTTATGGAAATCGACAACCTGCTTAAAGAAGTCGAAGGCGTCATTGCCGACGGCCGTGTACGGGAAATACGTGACAGGAGTCGTCCTGGGCCACGAGATGATGCTGACAAGAATAATGCCAGCAATAACCGCTCCCTTAACGCGGTATATCATCAAGATAGTCGTCAAGATACCGCCGCAGAAGATTCCGACCCACATGGCAGGGTACCGCATCTTGTCCCAGCTCGGGCAACTTCCATCCTCGAGACGGTTCCCTGGGGAGCAGCCCGCAAGCTCGACAGGAGTCGCTGACCCACCAACGATGAGGGCGATTCCTTCGCTGTAAGTGAGGCCGATCAGGGTAAGGAACAGTCCGATGCCGGCGCTGGTGGCTAGCTTGATGGGGCGCGGAATGGCCCGGGCAAGCCACTGCCGCATGCCAAGAAGGGCAAGACCAAAGAAAATGAAGCCCTCGATGAAAATGGCGGTTAGAGCGACCTGGAAAGGTACAGGGCCGGATCCGTGAAAGCCGACTGGTCGCTCAAGGTTAGCGAGTGTGTGACATGGCGCACAGGGGCCCGACAGTTGAGGGCGGGTAGGAAGTGACTAACCGACGGTGTAAGTGAAGTAGGCGTTCAGGCCTGGCGACAATATCAAGTCAGCTTATTGCTTTTTTTTTTCACGGTTTACAGCCCTCGTCATTCGAGCGAACGCCCTAGGGCGGAGATGCTCTTTTCTCTATCACACCGCTGAATACTAGCGGTGACGAGAGTGCGGAGAAGGAGAAAAAGAAGCAAGCCAAAAAGAAAAAAAAAAAAGAAAAGAAAGTTCCCAAGAGCAAAGACACATTGGACGTACCCATTCCAGGAGCCAGACCAACAGGCCTATATTTGTACCACAACTAGTTAGCCATAATTTCTTCTGGACGGTGAAAATGCAAGAAATTCAAGACTCACATATTGGCAAAAAGGCCCATGCAAAACGTCGCGAGAGAAGAAATGGCGGCGGTCGCCGTCACGGCATCTCGTTTGACGGCCTGAGTACACATCAAGTACTCCTCATTCTTCGTGCAGATAGGATCGTCGGCCCCGCCATTGCAAATACAGGGTCCGCCGCTATCCGCGACGATCGACGCATTAACGGCGATAATGTAAGCCATGGCAAAGAAGCAAGCCAGGCCTGCGCGTAGCTCGGTGAAGAAGAACGAGCCCTTCCTTTCCTTCGGCTACATGATGAGAGACAAGAAATGAGTTAATAGTTCTCTGGCGTTTCACGCAGCGCGGGAAGCTGGAGAAAAAAAAATTTTTCTTTTCACATGAAGGAGGAGATAGGTTCTGTCAGAGAGAAGGAACATACATGACCCGAACCCTCGAGCCGAAACCAGCGGCCCACGGGGCTCGTGGCGACCTTGTGATTGATGTTTTGTATGAATCCCATATCTTCGGCGGGAAGTAACGATGGGCAGTAGATGAGTTCGAGACTGCTCGAGGAAGAGGGGAGCTAAGAGGGAAGCTCCCTTGCGGGCCGTGATGTATATACTTTGTATAAGCCCTAGAAAAAAAGAAGAAAAAAAAGGAAGAAAAAAAAATCTTCGCAGTCCGTTCATACCCACCCACCCCAGTCAGTCCCCAGGTCGCAGGTCGCGTGCGGAATGGGTTGACGGGAAGATTAGTGGGGGTGTACGATAGAGATAATAGCGAACGACACTACGCTGCACTAGTTATCTCGCCGAGGCTTATTGGCTCAGACTCGAGGTGGTCTCCATAAGACGGGGCTACTTTCGCCTTTCGGGTCACTTCGGAGGTGGGTATAGATCTGGTTAGAGTTGAATTCATCTGCAAAGGGTCCCGAAAGCGGGCCTTGTGACAACGACAAGCCCATTGAGCCCACGTAGGAACTTAATCACCGAACGATTAATCACCATTATGGGAGACAATAGAAACAGCCCTATTCCAAGATAAGAACTAGTGTCAAGAGGAAGCCAACGGAAGCTCGCCGCATTTCACATGCGTTCGATTCGACTGTCGCATGTCATTGAAAAATATTTCATGCAGGGTGATCTACGAGGTGCTTAGGAGGGATTAGTGTATTGACTCGAACGGGGTCAATGATTCAGTGATAAGACGACAAAAGTAGATGAGCGAAAAAACGACTCCTTCCATGTGGCATAGCGCTGGTTTCCTATCTTGTTGCGTGCGTCTAGCGGCTTGAGATAAAGGCGAAGTAAGACGGATATCGGCATGCTCCTAGGCCAATATATCCCAGAGCTGGGAGCTGGGCCCCCCATGGTCAGCCGGGGGTGCGCATCTCACACAGGCGGCGGAAAGCTGTTATCTCGGGATGATGTTACTGGCCCTGCAAAACAGAGAAACTTGAAAATGTCAACGGGAAGGGAAAATGTGGCGCATGAGGGAGGGTGACATTGGCTGGAAATTGCGGGAGGTTGAAAATTGTGCGTGTGGGGCCACTTCCTGCATAAAAATTGATCCTTGCTTGTCCTTTTGATATTGTTTTGTACGAAGCAACTTCGGATGCGAGCTGGTCTCTGCTAAATAAATAACCCCGATAGGCACTACTGCACGTATTAACGGGGATATAGAATAAGAGGAATGGGCGTCTATGACCTCATTCCGCTTCTCAGAGCAAGAACAGACGAAGATTCACCTTGTTCTTGGGGCAGCTGGGGCTAGGATATTTTCCCAAAGCTAGTCAATTATCGAGAGAGAGCGTGTAGGCTCATAACCGAAGCCTGATGGAGAAAGTTCAGATATATTCGGAGGCCGGTCTCATCTCACCCCTTGAGTTACATGATACATCATATTCTCTGTATTCAACACATTGATCTTGCTCAATTGAAGTCTATTTGCCTCGTATATTCCAATGTAAAACAACCTTGGCTTGTATTCGTGGCTACTAAAGCGTACGAGAAGATAAAATGCTGGCTTTAGGCCAAAGCAAAATCGTGACGAGCCTTGTTGAGGACTTGTGAGTACCTAGGTAGAACAATAGACTCGCAGACATCTTAATAATACATAGCTCGAGTCCTACATCTAGCTTCGCAATTCTCATTGTTTATGGTTAAGCTTAAAACACCTATTAACTCAGGAGCCAGGACGCTCCAAGTGTAATGTTGCCCGAGTATCTTTTGTGAATGTTCACCGTCACATTCGTAGTTTTCCTGTTCATTCGTTTGCTCAAAATAACAGCCATCAGGCTCTCCGATATCCAAATTTACTGGAACTTATAAACACCAACTTCTTCATTTCCCTTGGGCTCCCATGAGTTGGCAATTCCTGGTCGAGCTATCCACCGTGATGGTGTTAAGAGCCACGTATATCCAGGAGAGTTCCGCCAGACTTACTCCCCCGACTAAGTCCCGAACCCGCGACTTAGTGGAAGGTTGACGGGTGTGCTGATGCGAATAACACCGAGGGGTGCATGTTCCAGACCTACGTCGTCATTAGCAAAACCCGCTCTCGCACTCAAGCGGATCTCATGAAGACAACGGCCGATGAGGCGTGTGTAGATACTCTGAATCTCACCATGGTAACGCTTAGCAGCCCATAGTTTTGACATGCTTCGAGCGGGGCTGACTTTTACATACAGCCAGTAAAAAAAAAAAAAGAACTGCAGAGGAATAGAGATAATAATTGTCATCGCGCCTCTTCATTTCATCCTCACATAGTCGAAAATGCGGAAACGGGACAAGATTATCTATATCTAGTTAGTCCAGAGACTGTACACTCCTCCAGAAGGATAATAGTTCCATCAGTGCTACCTATAACAGACTTTAGATCCCTAGCTTCCAGTCTCCCTGGCATTGAGTGACACCTAGAATCACGTCTTCGTCGTCCTGGGAGGTTCCTGGTCTACAGTTTCCTAGCATATTGCTCCTGGGTCCTGTTGCGCTTCAAGTGCCCCAATGGCAGCTGCTCCGTCGCCAACCTGGCCTGCCTTACCGAGCAGATTCCCACTAAAAGCACGAGGTCTCGCAGTCGCTGATCTTTCACCTTTGCAAGAGTAAGCCCACCGAGCTAAAGGAGGCCGCCTAGCCATATGACGCCTTCTAAATTTCTACCTCCAAGGCTTTCTCCGATGTCATGTGGCGGATCTCCTCCAAGATCCTCGCGCCCATCTATGAGCCGGATTCAGCCTCAAAGCCGATATGGGCTGCGGCAACTTGACCAAGCCGCTCATCGATGGCGTGAAGCCCACTCGCATGCGATGCAACTTCTTCTACGTCCACCGTGACTCAGCTGGCCTGCGGTGATTTTGTCTTGGAGATGGCCTTTTCTGAGCCCACCGTCTTCCGGCATCTGTTCGACCAGGTGACCGAGGGCCTCGACATTGTCAACCCGACCGCTAGGGATGATGAGGGCGTAGCGTTACAGGTTTCGTTCGACGGAGATCTGGGACCAGCAGTTGGTCAATAAGTTGTCCGATTCTAACATACTATTATCCGAACAAGTGGAAGAAACTCTCGCAGATTAGCGCTTTGCAGTCATGGTCTTTTTCACTCGTAGTTCTGCGACGAGATCTCCGCGTAACTCTTTGACGGTTGTGAGATACTATTGGTAAGAGCAGGCTAAATAAGATGGACATGGAACGGCATATGCACTGGTATCCAACATTGGTGTCTTCCTTTCTGCAGGATGTCGAAAAGGTGGATGGCGCAATAAGTAGAAGTCGAGGGATGCGAGACTCATTCACCCGCCGGCCCATGACAAACTCCTGTTGGTATATTGTCTGATTCTTAGGTACCCATATGATCCATAAGTCCAGGATCCATAGACCGATTCTCAATATCATTTTTTTAATTTGGTTTATGCCAATGAACTCGTCCAGTGATATCACTGTTGGGTTGTGTTGCATTCCTCCCCCAAGACCACTCCCGCCAACATGGAATTGGGACAGACAATGGAGGGATTTCCCTGCCTGGACACTAAATTTCAACTTATTTATAGTCCAGGCACGAACCATACTTGCACGTGCATATCTCAACCATGTATCGACGTAGAGATAACGTTGACCCCCCAGCCGGTGATTTTCTCGGGCTAGCGAGGGGCTGCAGAGATATAAATTCCCTTTCATCCCGTGCGGAATACAACTCTAAGCTGAACTGAGGTGACGGGCTGGCAACAGCCTACCTGTGGTTTACCCGGCACTATGTATAAAAAAGGGGATCAACGGATGGCGAAAATGGCGTGGGTCAATATATACAAAGAGGTAATGCTATTGGAATTAACCAGATTGGCCCGACTTCATTCGGGACAAAACATTGGACATCCAGCCATTAGAGTTAGGGGCGAGGGACGGGGCGTATATTAGTATTGAGTGTAGTGGCTATTTATGGGGCCTCTCACCTTGAAGTTTCTGACGAAAACTGAGGTCGTTGTTCAATCCTGATAAAGTCTAGACGGCCACTTGCCCTCTCAGGCATGAATGTCTCCCATATCTGGAAAGGTGGAAGGTGGTCTTGAAGTTGGTCCTTGGTACACAGCATGTTTCTCGTCCGAAGGGATTTTAACTCGCCCGCCGTCCGTTTGCAGAAGCGAAAACGGCTGGAAATCTCCATATTGGATGAATCTCGCGACGCAATAGCCTGGACTTGACTTTGACTGGTGCGCAAGCAGCCCCAACGGCACTTCGGACCTAGCTTAATACAGGTCAATTCCCTTTCCTGGAGGAATTTGACTGTATGCTAAAATAGCAACATCAAAAGAAACACCATTTAACCTCGGGCATCGCCTAGATAACCCGGGCATAATAAACCCGTACCAGGTTACTGGCACTATAAACACTTAATATCCGCTCTGCAGGGGACTGTCGGCTTGTCGTGAAGGATGGAGATGGCCCTCGCCATTTTTCTTTGCGAATGCCTGGAAGTGGACGGTATTTAAGTCTCCGGGCCAGTCGCTGGACGAGCCCTCGTCGGGACCTGTACTGTTCATCCGATCTTGACGTTGTTCTCTTCTCCATATCGCTTGATAGTCGATAACCTTCACTGCCGACCTCTATGCTACGTGTTGCTGACCCGCAAGGCCATTGACCCTTCCCTCACTTAAGAGAATAAGTCACTCACCGCCCTTCGCCACACACAAACGCATCATACCATTATGGCCAAGTTCTTCAAGCTGTCCTTCATTGCTACGCTTTTAGCGTGGGCATCGACTCAGACCGCAGCTCAGGGTATCCGAGGCACAGCAACATTCACCGGTCGTGACCATACGGGTGGGACATGTTCGTTATCCAACTACACACTCCCGGCCGGTATCTCAGGAACAGGCATCGGGCCTTCCAATTGGGCCCAGGCGGGAAAGTGCGGCTCGTGTATCCAGGTAAATGGGCCGTTGGGAAGCACCAAGGTCATGGTATGCATCGTACCCCTCGGTTTATTTCTGGTGGAATGGAGAGGGGACCAACTGGGCACTTGCTTATCGGAAACAGATCGTGGACAGCTGCCCCTCGTGCCTCGAGAATCGCCTGAATCTTTTCGATGACGCGTTCAAGCAAATCGCGGACCCCGTCGATGGCATTGTCGACGTAACGTTTGATGTGGTCTCCTGTGGCCTCAGCAGCCCCTTAATAGTCCGGAGCAAGATTGGAACCTCGCGGTGGTTGTAAGTTATCTATCGAAGATCCCGTGACTGTTAGTCTCTCTCTGACGTCGCGTCTGGTGTTGTTCAGCTTCTCGTTGCAAGTACTGAACTGCAACTATCCCATCACCGATCTCGAAGTCAGCATCGACGGCGCGCAGACGTGGGAGTCGACGGTCCGACAGGAGTATAATTACTTCGAGCGAGACGACAAGAGCGGCTTCGGAAAGGATGAGGTGATTGTAAGGGTGTCGTGCGCAAATGGGAACCAGGTGATCATTCCGAACGTAACCATGGACGAGAGGGAGATTCAGGCGCCGGTGAACTGTTAATCAGATAATCAGAGGAAGAAAATCCTGGAGGAAACATTGATGTTCGTTAAACCTTAGTGACACTAATGTTCACCCTGTACACCCCTCATTCATGACCGTCTTTGGCCGTCTCGAGGCATAAGTTGTCGTAGTGGACTCACAGCTCTACTTGTTTGACACCATCATCGGGTGGGAATCGTCATCAATGTCGGAAGGACAGGATGTCCGTTCCGTGGGTACTGTCAAATCTCAGACGGCTTCTTGGGTTGTCTCTCTTCGCTGAAATACCAGTGGCCCCCTCACGATGACCCCCTCACGACGCGTCAATGGCCCTCGATAGCAATGTTAACAGTGCACCGCGACAATGCAACTAGCCATCTTAGGAGTATCGGAAGGAGGGAAGAGACGTTTGGTCCAGGACTCCATGTAAAACGCCCGGTGGTTGAGCTTGCAGCTTGCACGTGTCGTCGGGCGTCGGGGCACTTCATGTCAGTGTATGTGACCCAGCACACTTTTAGTCGCTGGGCAAGCACTTTGACTTGGTACGACGATATCTTATTCGTCGGTGATTGAAAGGGGCGTTGGCAGGGTCAGCAATTGCGGCTCGGTTCCTTCTTTGGGTCACGTTGGGACAGCAAGGGTGGAGAGAAGAATTGAGACAAAAGTGTTTAATGAAAGTGCATGAGATCTTCATCCGTGCCCTCCGAGCCAAAAAAGAACAAAGCGAGTGGAGATTTCCCTTGGAACGGAGACAGATCCAAGGCTAAAAAGGTGTTGTATCAAAAATGGGAGACTTCAGTGTTGTTGGGTTAATCCAAAAACCCCGGAGAGCGTTGACAGAAAAAAATTACACACAGAGATAAGGCCCCAGTCGACTTTTCTTGGCATCAATTGATGCGACCGAGGAAGAAGGCAAACGCCGGATCAGCGTCTAAAGATAGAAAAATGATCTCCAAGAGCATTGCGAAGAAGATCCAATCGATAGATAACATGGCGATCTTTGGGTGGATTTGACATGAACACGTCAAGGTCGTGAAAGCGAGCCTTCAAGGAAATTCTAGATTCGATCCATCATATTCCACAGACGATAACGCGTTTAATTTCGAAGAAAATTAAGGTGACAGGAGTTAAGGTTATTTCTCCATTGAGTCTTGACCAGCTTCATCGAACTCACCCCTGGGTCCTGAGATGTCTCAACCGTATCCTGAATAGGCTTCGGTGGAACACAGCGAGATCTAAGCGTAGGTCGCCCTGTCCCAGTTATCAATCAGAAAAAAAGGAAGGTAAAAAAAAGAAAATAATGCTGCTAGCTCCCTGGGCGTAAAGCTTCACTCACACCTTCACAGCCACACACTCAGATTCTGGCTGTCATTGGTCTCGGCGTCCTGTGCTGTTTCACCCCTTCGTTTCACATCCCGCCCCTATCAGTGCTATTCACCAAGCCTGGGCGTTCGGCCCAGACGCGAGCCCATACAATTTTCCGGGGACCTGTGACCTTTGGAATTCTGCAGAACCAGTGCCGCTGCTTCGCTCGATCTGCACATGGACGGACAGACATCCCGCATTGATCCAACAGAGAAAGTTGTGGGACTGCACCCGGCCGCTGGTGGTCGCGCTGGGCGCCCCGCGACTTGCTGGCCCGAGACGGCGCTACTCCTTCGCAGACTTCACGATAAGCCCCTTTCCCCTTTCCCGTTTCCCCTTGACCGCGGTGCTCCACCGGGCGGGGGGGCGCGACTGTGTCTATCCTATGATCGCTTGGGATTTTCCTGTGTGTCTGTGTTGTAGCTATTTTTGGCAAGCCAGCCCATGAGACAGAACTGTTCTCGTGAGAATCTCTCTGGAGTCCGCACATCCTCCACACCTCGGCATATATCTTGGCCGCCATCCTAAATTTAATATCATCTATTCTCACTTCTTCTTCGCCTCATCTTTTGCTTTTCTTGTCTTCCCCATTTTTTTTTTCCCTTCTTCCGAGTTTGTTCGTTTGTTGGAGGCGTTCATTCTGGCCGGTCCAAAACTCTATTCTTTGTGTGAATCTTTTTCTGTCTATTGGCCCGGTGCCCTTTGATTTTTTCCTTTTTTATTCTTTCTCTTTCTTTTTGAAATAACTGGCGGTGCTATCTAAACGCACAACCTCTTCTCTCGCGCCAGTTGCCAAGGTCCTCTCAGCCCTATCCCACGTTTCGCCTTTTTTTTTTTTTTAAAGTTTCTAGCCAAGGATCGCCAAGATGTACTCTTCGCTAGCTACCCTTGCGTGGGCCGTCTTCTCGGCATCTCAGGCCATGGCCTCGTGTGCCCATGGTACTCATCTCCACCGCCGGGCGGAGGGCGCCGTTGAGGTCAGCAACTTCGGATATATCGGCTTGACTGTACGTATTACATGTATTCCCAACCTGCCCAAGGCATACACACCCAAGACTGGCTCGAGGGAAAACCACTAACAATGGCACATAGGGCCCTACCAACTGGGTCGCCATCGATACCGCCAATGTCCTTTGCGCCACCGGTACCCGCCAGTCTCCCATCGACATGACTGAGGGCCAATTCCAGCTCGTGCCTGCTAGCGCCCTCGGTCTGCAAATCCCCGACTTCACGGCCGGCACCGAGTTCGAGAACCTCGGCACCACCGTCGAGGTCGTCGCCAAGGGCGGTACCATGGCCATCAACGGTGTCCAGTTCGGTCTCCAACAGTTCCACTTCCACCTTCCGAGTGAGCACCTCGACAATGGTACGAGCCACGCCATGGAGATGCACATGGTGTGGGAGTCGGCTCAGAGTCAGATTGCCGTCATCGGCGTCTATATCGATGTCGAGAACGCGAACAGTGGTGCCGTCGCTAGTCCCCCGGCGGCCAACGAGACCGCCGCTGCTGAGAAACGCTCTGTTAAGATGGACCCCCGATACAAGCGGGAGGCGGGGTCCAAGATCGCCAAGCGTGCCACGACTACTCTCCTCGAGACTGTCTTTTCATCTGTCGGTGCTATTACTCAACCTGGTACCAAGACTGAGACCGAGCCTCTTATCATGTCCGAGCTCGTCGACATTATCAACTCTGGTGATCTTCAAAAGTGAGTCTTTTCTGCCTGGGGAAGAATAGAAAAAGAAAAGAAAAAGAAAAGAAAACAGCCGGGCCGGGCCAGATCTTGATATGCTAACATCATCCCAGCTATTCCGGCTCTCTCACTACTCCCCCCTGTAGCGAGGGCGTCACCTGGTTTGTCTCGACCCAGAGTCTCCAGGTCTCCGCCGCCACTTTTGGACGCGTTCGGGACGTCATCGGCTTCAACGCCCGCTTCCCCCAGAATTCCCTCGGCCAGCCCAACCTTCTCGCCGTCAACGCCGCTATGATGGGAAGCCCCCAGGTCCAAGTCGCCGCTCTCCGCCAGTCCCTCGGCGGACTGGCTGGGTTCCAATGAAGGAGCTGTAGAAAGTCGAGAAAGTCGGCGAGTACTATGTGAAGTAATTTTTACGATGACGGGGCGTTGTTTTTATGCGAGGCCTGGGACAACCTCTTCCGCTCTACCTAATTCTCTTCACTTTCACCCATCTTCTCCCTACCCGACATAATAAAAAATAACAAAAAAAGTATAAAAAAGGAAAAAAAAAACCTTGTACACTACCTGGCGTCGACTTCTCTGAGATATTACCCCAGTGGTTTGGGATGTATATTAGAATTTTCCATCGGCATATGAAGCATTAAGGGGACTAGAATAGCATCAAAGACAAGATGAATAGCATTAAATTAAAGATTCCGTAATTCGAACAAGGA
The DNA here is from genome assembly GCA_000812075.1 of Scedosporium aurantiacum. Classification (NCBI taxonomy): domain Eukaryota; kingdom Fungi; phylum Ascomycota; class Sordariomycetes; order Microascales; family Microascaceae; genus Scedosporium; species Scedosporium aurantiacum. The sequence continues at coordinate 46,702 of JUDQ01000167.1, forward strand.
ATAGGTTATCTGAATATGCGTTAACGGGTACTGGTTCTGAAAGTAGTGAAGCCGGGTCACGGAGTTAAAGCAATAAGAATGGAATACTTCCCATGTCTTGCGATGCTTCATGTCTCGAGGGCATAAAACGCCAAGACATAAGCCGCACAACCTCGACGCTTCAGGTTCGAAAGTATCGAAAGTATCTTGTATTGTTGCCTATGCTTGAAGACCGCGTTCGAACTCTTGTCCGAGGTAAATTGGTGTCCAGTTGCCATTTTTAGTGAAACGATGATCAACAACAAGTCACACCGTCTAGGTCAAGCCTCCCCAGAAAATTTCGAGACGAAAGTTCTTATCTCCAGCCTATGACAATTCAGCTAGGACATCTTATTGCTCTTGGCAGAATAATAAGCTCTTGACCTTCGGAGCAGACACAAACAGCTGAAACATCAGGGCCGAAGATTACTTCATACAGTTGCTCCTTACATCTGGGGTTCTAAATCTTGACTTTTCTCCTAGAGCTGGCCTAATTATAGCTCAGGAAATGGGAGAATACTGCCGGGAAGTGTCCATTGGGCAGTATGGAGAATGTTCGCTGGGGCATAAGAAACGATCACCTCACCTCTGTATAATACTGCCCAGACGATCTCTCTGAACGAGATTCAATCACTGATCTACCTCCACCGCAAGTCGATTTCTCGAGTCATCCTGCCCACCCATGTCTCGTAACTCCATGTTCGAAGAAGAGCACACTACATGTTCTAAGAAGAGCAATACGCTATAATGAACCGCACATATTCTTTGGAGACACTTCGGGCATGGCAATAAGCGGCATTCCTAGCTTCTTGCGTCTCATGAGTGTTTCTCAAATTTCGGGCAGATGAATACAGTGTTGTTTCGAGCTTAACCCTCAGCTTATTTTTCTCTCATTCATGGATCCTGGGTCTAGGTTATGATGTGATTTAGGAGAATCGATTCCCAAAGCCTGGAAAGTTGATGGAATCATTGTGCACATCTTCTTCCCCATTCATTTGCTAGTCTTATTTCATCCTCCAGCCCTCAACCATAGACCGCTTCAGTCTAGCTGTCCTCTTGATCACATATACTTCAAGAAAATGGACTCTGACAGCAAGAATTCTTGTCACTTTAGCATGAAATTCTCTTAACTAACCTTCCCGGCCTTTCCAGGTGTCTCGAACCTCACTAAAGTACGCACCCGCACGTCCGATGCTACCGATCCCCCCCTACTACTCGAAGATATCCTCTCTACTGTTATCGAAAAACTCGCCAGGTATCTCAATATGCACATGCCGATGCGAATGTCAATGAAAGAAAAGTAAAGAGAGAGTGTCGTTCTCTTCTGCGCATAGGTCACCCCCCAAGCGAGATGAATTCACGAATGCTGCTCGTCGTTCCTCCTCCGAGTAACTTTATTATCAGTTGGCTTCGAAGGTTATTCTAGACCCTTCATTGTTTCTCTACTGTGTGGGAAAGGAAAGAGTCTAGGAGGCGGAAGCACTCGCCACTGTTCACCCACACTCCTGCGGTTGTTCCACTGTGTTTTCACAGCGCATCACTTGGGAGTATGTAAAATCTGTCACGGCATACACACAATTCGGCTACAGAAAAAAGTAGGGTCGCCATAGAACCGGTCAGCAGCTTCTAAGGAGTATATCCTTCAGTTTTGTAGCCAACCCTTAGTCCAAGTGCCGTCCACACCGAGCTTTCTAAAGTCGAGTGTCAGAGGATGGAGACTGATGCGAGGGGGCCAAGACCTGTAGCTCTCGTAGGGCCTGATAGCTGACATTAAAGCAATAAAACACCCCTTGCTAGAAAATACAGTTCTCGGAGATCAGAGGCAATGATAGCATTCACTATTTCGAATAAAAACTTCATTGACCTATGCCTTCAAGTTTTGCTTTTGTCTGTAAGGCCGTAACGACCCATTCATCCATCTAAAAAACCGTCCATTAAAAAAAGGGTACGAAAAGTCGTTGGTGGTGTCTGAGGAACCCTGGATATTGCCGACCATGCCAAGTACCCGCCTCAAAGTTAAGTTCGTTTAAACGTGCGACAGGTTGATCATTATCGTCTCAAGGGTGAAAATGCCAGACGGTTGATGTGCCGGAAACATTTCGGCAGTCAATAAAAAAACATGGTGACGGGGTGAGATGCGTCGGGCGGGCGTAAGAAAATAGTAGTGCTCGCAGCCCTCGTCATACGGCTGCAGGAACACAGATGCCTGGGGACCAGGATGGCGTATAGATCCCGATCTATTTCCCCATCCCCTCAAAATAAAGCACCTGGTCGCACCAAAGCTATCCCGTCATCGACGCGTCCTTGTCCTTCTCATCCGCTGCGCGCACCCATAGCACGTTATTGCATCTGTATCCCCAGGGTCAGCTCCACGTCAGGGACCCTCTCAAACAATTCAAAACAACCCACCTGATGAGAACCGAGCCTAGCGTGCCCGTAGACTTGTCGGAAATATACTCCTCCGCGCCATCCAACTGCAGGTTCATGTAGCTGTCGACCGAAACGAGGGTACCTTTGTACTCCGTCTCACCCCACTTTAGACGCACGAAAATGGGCTTGTTGATAAGGCCTTGCAACATAGGCCGGGGGTTGACGGGGGCGAAACTCATCTTGACGGTTTTGCGGGGGGTGTGGTGAGGATTTGAGGATGATTGAATGAGCTTGGAGATTTTGATGCCTCTGCGAGGTCATCACTTGAGTTTGGCTCTGGTGTGGCTGGTGAAGATTATAATCACGTGCCGTATTTTGTAACATTGCTGTGCCACAATTTTCTCTCTGCTTCCGTGGCGGTGCATTTCTTGCCAACGATTGAAATGACCATTGTCCAATCAAAACCCAATCCCAAATTGTGTGGAAGAGGCCAGAACTTCAGAAGCAAGTGCGAGGAAGGAGCCATCAAACTTTCACACCCCGCTGCTATTAAGTGGTACTCCAAGCTCAATGGTTTTGACAAGGAGTAAATACCAAATAACTCGAGGTAACGCGCACCTTGGAGGAGTCGAGCAAGACATATTTGCGAGGAGAACTGCGAGATTATTTTCGTGGACGCGAGGCAGTTCCCAACAATTGGGATGCAAAGACATGTCTACAATTCGGAACCAAAAAGATTCGAGAGGGACGAACTCTACTCATCGTTTCACTAGAAATTAGATTCCTCATTACTACCTCGAGTCTCGGACCAGAAATCTGGGGAGCCATCTGCTCTCCCTTTTCTCCTGTGCCATCACCAAACATGGTAAACCTTCATGCGCAAACACGTCTGGTCTGGCGTCTAGAGCAAGGAAATGGAAATAGGAAGTAAACGTGACAAATATGTAACAGGGAAAGAAAGTGGAAGAGAAGGGCGGGAGAGGGGGGGTAAGAGAGAAAGCCATGAAGTGTCCGTCAACAGTTATAACGGCTGCCATCGTCCATCTCAAGCAGAATTGGTTGGCATGCGACGGGGCTCATCGCTCCTCAATTAAGGCGGAAGCGAAAACAAGTAAAAAAGAAGAAGAAAGAGGCAGGAAACACGAATGGAAACGAATGAGGAGAAACGTTGGAAAGAATGGAGAAGAAACAGACTAGTTGTATAGATTTGCAGCAAGACAACAACAATATTTGACAAGAACAAAGATGGTGCGGTTTCTCCGAATATTCTCCCAAGGCAGTAGACACAATGCAGTCTTCAAGGGTCCTTGCACTGGCCCCACTCCTCTTGACATCCAACAGGACGTAAACAGTTCAGATCCCCATCACCGCAAAAACCGTATCTTGAGCAACAGTTTCCGAATGTTGAGCCGATGCAGGTTACACCAAGGTTACCACCGCATTGGCCATCAGTGCTGACAGGCAGGCCGGGGTTAGCAGGTGGCTGGGCAGGAGCAGGAGTTTGGGGGGCTTCTGGAGTCTCTGGGGTGGCGGGGGTCTCGGGAGGAGTCTCTGGGGTTGCGGGAGTCTCTGGGGTTGCGGGAGTCTCTGGGGTCCCCGGGGTTGCCGGGGTTTCTGGGGGTTCGGGAGTCTCACCACCGCCCTCACAGGTGCCGAACTTGGATTGGCATCCAGTACCGCAATAGTCGGCGCCAGAACCACAATAAAAGAACTGGGAACAGCATCCACCAAAGGTAGAGCCGGTGCAGGTGGTCGTGTTGCCACACATGCCGTTGGTAGTGACGGTCAGTTCCGCGGCGGGAGGCTGCGCGGGGGGCTGGGCCGGGGGCTCAGCGGGAGGGGTGCCCGGCGTCTCAGGAGGCTGCGCTGGAGTCTCGGAAGGCGTGGGAGGAGTCGGCTCGACAGGCGCAGCGGGCGCGTCACCGCAGCGGCCAAACTCAGGCTGGCACTTCGCGATCTCAGAACAGAAGATATCGCCGTCACCACAAAATCCGAACTGGGAACAGCACAGGTTGTTGGGGCACTTGGCTCCACCGCCGCTGGCACCGCACTCGGCAGCCCCTTGTCGCTTCGCGAGGCCACTGTAGTATTCCTGCAACTGGCGTTCGGACAGCAGATGGTGTCCTGCGAGAAAGCCGGCGCCATTGTGGACAGAGATGGCCGAGACGGTGGAGAAGCCCAGAGAGGCCACGGCGGCCAGGGAGAGCGAAGTCCACCTCATTTCTGCGGGTCGTTTGAGTCGAGTCGAGACGCGTCTTGGATCGTTTTTTAGTCCCCGAGTCTATTCACACACACACAGACGGACACACGTAGGGACGCGAATGGTGGACGAAAGGCAGGCGTCTAAACGGACTGTACACAAGAGTTGGCGCACGCAAGAAAAAAAAAGAAAAAAAAAGAAAAGGGGAGGGGAACGGGGAAGGGGAGGGGAGGGGGAAGGACGGAAGTGGGAAAGCCTTTCGGCGACTAACACTGTAACACTGCTAGATGAGTAAAAGAGAGACGGGCAGGTTCAGACGCACAGCCTGAGAAAGAGAAGAAGAAGAAAAGGCTTCCTGCATGCCAGATATAATGTCATGTAGGGGTTTTTCTGGCCCGAGGGTAGGAGCCACGTCGGGTAATAAGGACTGGAGCGGATGAGCCCCGTAGGTGGCGACCGAGTGGGGAGAAGGACAAAAGAAGGAAAAGCTTGTCTCTCTTCCTCTCTCCCTCTCCGATACTAAGGCCGCCGGAACATGATATGACGTACCCGTAAGTGACAAGTTCGGGACATTAAACTATAAATGTCGGCTCATTTGGCCGCAAACGGGGTGCTTGTCTGGATGGCATATCTTTTCATATGGACGCGCCATCGCTTCATTGTTCCGCCGGACATCGGCGGCTTTCCCAGTGCTGAACAGCATATAATGCGCCATATTGTTCCCATTCAGGTAGATTGAAAAGCTATGGGGGCTGGTAAGGCGAGGGAGGTAGGGGCCAGAGATCGTATAAGCAAGCCAGATCGACAGCAACCGTGAGAACGAGGAACGAGCGGTCGTCCACAAAAGGAAAGCCCGTCTCGAGTTGAAAAGCCACACAAGGCCTAGCATTGATTGCTTATATATTGCGATTGGAGGATGTGGTATTGAGAATCGATGTTCTAGTCAATATCTCGAAGCGGCTAAATATCTGCTGGGCCATCTAGCCGGGAATGGGAGCTTGGCAGAGAAATGCCGTTCATATCTTTTCGGAGTGGAGCATCCGTGAGTGAGCTTTCCGGCAGATGGAACGACCGACCGAGCAGCGGAGCAAGGGCAATGTGGCCTGTGAATGGATTAATAGAGGAAGAAAAAAAATAATCCAAAGTGATGATGGATGGGGTTGTGCGGTTGGTTCGTTTTGAATTGAAAATCATCTATCGATCAAAGCTTAAAAACAGTGATCAATTGATCAATTGGGGTTTTGATAGCTTCGTGGTCGTATCGAGCAAAACTGGCCTCGCTTGTCCCAAAGAGAGTTAACTTCAGCATCACGTAAACAGTTGAGCAATTGGCAAGGTTACCCATTGCGGAAAGGGCTTTACCTAGGTTCCGCTCCGGTCAGACAGAGGTTCAATGTAAAAACGGTATTGACACGTCTTGGCCTGCTGTTCATAGAAGCAGGCCGGTGCCTTGCAGGAACGGGCCAAATAGCCGAACCTCTCGAGGGCTCACCGGCTATGGTCTGGCCCGTTCATTGATTGGCCCTCTCAACGAACGATGCTATGCTTGCACCATGGCCGTTATTGCTTTCCCGATGCGAAAGCTGAATCGGGAGGTGTCGAGATTGCTTGTTGTCGAGGTGGGATTTGGGGTACGAGGAGAGATGGCGAAGATAGCAAAGATGAGCCAAGGCCTGTTCCTTTATCTCTGCGGAAAATACGGGAAAAAGACGCGATGTTCCGAGACGAATTGAATCGAACGTGGACTGGACTGGTGGACTGGAAAATGTTCCTGGGAAAGATCTGTGGGGTTAAGTGGAGTTGAAGTTCGAGATGAAGATCACACTCAACGCACCTTTTGATCCAAGTGATGACTCCATTGCTCCTGCCTCAAATCGGCCCCCAATATCTTCACAATGTTCCTTCCCCTTGCCACGCTGATTCATCCGCCGTCACGTTATTATCCCCTCACCGAGGACAACTGAACTGTACGAAGTACCTGAAGCCGGTTACTTCATACAAAGTATTTGATCGTTGTATTATCACCACCATCAATTGATCCGTGAGGGTGAGGGGTAGCAATAATACCGCAGCCGGAGAAGGGAAATGGTGGGCACACTCTCTTCATTAGCTGTACCTCTGCGGCACTAAGGGACAAGTCCCATGCTGTATTATGAGAGATGATGGAAGCATTCCATTTTGCGGGTAAGCTTCTTGTTGGGATCCGTCCAAGGATGACCCTTCCCTGCAGCGTCGCAGACACTGCTCCCGCCCACCCTAATCTACCAATCCAGTGCCTATGGAGTCTTGGTCCTTTGTTCCACTCTGCCAGGCTGCTCCGCAATCTGCCGAAAAACCGAGAGATCGACAAATCAATCTCCGCCTGAACTACAGCCCCTGTCTATCGCGGCTGGCCAAGGGACGACACGCCTTGTTTTTCTCCCCCGGTTTACTTCGTATGTTCGGACCATTACACTTCATTGTTCTCCTATAAACATTCCCAGCACCTCACGGGTAGTCGGCGGTGGGCGGCTGGGGATACACTTCTGGGCTCCACTGGTGAACGGAATGGCTCCGATATCATATCCTGGTGTTATTAGCAATTAACATCCATCAGCTCGTAGAGCCCTCACGGGTTAAATTTGGGAAGATGCGATCAAAACGGTGCTTCTGTAGCCTGACATTTCTAGGTGGACTTGTCCCCGTGGTGTCATGGCCACTGGAGTAGTGGTACCTCCTATCTAATAATGGCCACCGCTCCTCGCAAAGAGGATATGAACCCCCAAGCGAGAGAACATGAAGAGTGGGGAAGCACCTTCGAGAAGCCTTGATGCGACCTCGGGTAGAGGCCAGCTCCCCATGTGGATTCGGTAATATGCACCCTTTCTGGTCTCCCCGTAGGCCGCATACTGTAATAATCTGCGAGATAAGACAACCTTCAAGCACCTCGGTCTCGCGTAGCTAACGACCCAGAGACCTGGATTTGGGGGGACGCGAGTGACCTCCTCTCGTGCACGGCTGCATCCGACTGGCCCGTAACGCAATCCATACATGTAGGATAATGAGGCCATCAGAGTTCCATCACATGTGCTCAGTCTGGAGAATCTCTATGGAGGGCTACTATGGAGTGGGTTGGTAAAGAGTACGACATCTCTAGTATACAATTAGTACGACTGGAAGCTGGAAGTAGAGGTTGTATCTCAGTATCGGTGATACTTCTAACTTATTTGGCTCCGTTACTATCAGATAAGATCCGAGAGTGAGCCTACTCCCCTATGGACCGCTCAACTCCTTCCAAAAGGCACCAGAGAGAATTTCGTTACGGAGCCCTACACCACCACAAGATCCCAAGAGTAGTTATATTTGAACCTCTCTATGCATGGAACCCAATACCTCCAAGATTCGAATACAATCCGCATCCTACCACCTCTGCTGCCATCCCAGCGCCGTGAGGTGTTATGCTTCCGCCTCATATGCCTTCTTAACTGGCCAGCTACCTCACCCCCAAGGGGCTTTTAGAGACAGGGCCCTCATGTGGCTGACTAGGCTACGGGCAATTATGAATCCCAACCACAGTTGATATCTAAAGCTATCCGCAACGAAAATCACTTGTCACCGGCCCCTTTTCCTCAGGCCACAGGGCCCTTTCTCATTTAAACGAAACAGTCCCGGAGACTATACAACTACTTTTGGATTCTTGAAGACATCGTTGGTCGATAAGCCTCCCATAGACTCATGGGTATTGGCATTTTGGTTATCAGTATCCTTTGAGTAAATCGAGCTAGCCTCCGAAGCTAGAATGTCCTTTGAATCTTCATTGCCACTGCGGTATTTCAATCGAGACAGAAAGAAGCTTTGATCCAATAAAAAGTTTTAGTCGGATTAGTTTAGAGGAAGCAATCAACGGATTGGCTCTATAATGGTGTCTATTTTAGCTATTAACTTAGGTCTATGTGGTTATAAGCTTAGCTTTTTTATTCCCCTTAAACCCGGAGATACTCCCAAGGGGACATTTTCTTCTTCTTTCCTTCTTCAAGTTCAAGTCATTCAAATATCAGTGTATTAAGCTCATTAGCCAGTTCTATCCAGTCGTCAATCGTTACAGTTCATTCCAATACAGAGAGATCATTTCGCCGCGTCGTCAGTTTTGATCCCAGGACTGGGGATCCATTCTTAGATCAACCCATTTTCTGTGCCTCTTATTATATCTTACATGCCCCCACCATATTACCAGTCGGCATTTTCATTCTATTGGAGGCTCCTCTGGTATGTATCCGTCATTGTGTCCTGTTGATTAACCAATTCGACGCCAGTCAACTCTTGTATGAGGCTTACAGCGACTTCCCAAGAGTTTCCGGCTGATGGCCATTGGACACCAATTCCAGTTCCATTTCCCATCTTCTTATGTGTGACGTTGCGGCCAGGCCGCACTGGCCCGTCTCACTACCACATTCCAGTCGTGTTCCTCAATGAAGTTCTGGACACTCGGCCTCGGTGACAGCTTCTTCACCCGTCAAGCAATACGCGACCCTCTTATTAGGGGGCGGATCAAAGGACGCGGAGCGTTTACGCCCCTGTACGTTCGTGACGTAGGCCCGGTCAAAGTCCACGGCCATGAGGCTCGAAGTTGCAGGATTCCAGAGGATGTTGTACGACCGGACATCTCCATGTTCTATGCCCTTCGCCCTAATCTCATCCAGGAGCTCATTGGCCTCGGCTTCGACATCAATGTCAATATCATCGTAGGTTGCCAGGTTAAGTCCTCCAAAAGACATGAGTAGAATTCTGGCAATGCGCACGCCGCTCATCAAGCGATACTTCCTGACCAGATCCACAGTGCCGAGACATACTGGGATACGTCGGCCTTGGAGATCACTGAGGACATCATAAATATGCACTTCCTTCTCCAACCTCCGCCTATCGACGGATTGGACACCCTTCGCCACGAGCGTGTAGCCGTAGTCACGCAGTGTCAACTTGAATAGCGCCCCGATCGCGCCGTACATGCCAAACTTATCTAGGGCCTCCCAATCGTCCACAAGACTCGCCGAGAGCTGCTCTTGCACCTTGTCCAGAAATTCCTGGGTTGAGAGTGGATGAGACGCTTGACCGGCGGGTGCGTCCGACCGCCGGTCTAGATGAAGCAGAACGTTGGGACAATTGGGATCAAGAGGGCCCGAAGTCCGGAGGCCATTGAGGCATGCTTGTGTGCAGAAATTGAGCAGGGGCGGTCGGCGAGGAGGATTATGCGTGATTGGTCTGTCGACCACGGATGTATTCTGAGCAACGTGCGGTCCACGAATTGTCAAGTCTGCTCCGCCTTGCTGGCCGCCTGTTGTGCTGCTAGCTGCGCCACTTCCCCCTGCCTCCCTATCTCCGGGTCGGGATTGCGAGGGCGGAGGGGGTCGGGCCGGTCCACCCCTCTGGTTGGCATCATCATCATCATCCTTTCGACGCTTCCGGCTAGAGGACCTGGACGCTACCGGGGACTGAGCTCCATCATAAGGATTTGGCCATTTCTTGAGGTGAGTGACGACGGTCGTGGACCATTCGTCTTGCTGGGGCGTAGTCGACCAAGCTAGTGAGGCAAGAGTCATGACTTTCGCGATGGCGGTATTACAAAGCGCCTCGCTATGGTCGTGGGCAAACTGCCGCGCTTCTAAGACGTCACCGGGGATCTCGGGAAGAACAACATCATCCTTTGGTGTGGCGAGGTGGTAGTACATAGTTGTAGGTGTATCAGGGTTAAAATGTAGAAGGATCAGGCCCTCTCCTGTGCTGATACAGCTGTATCTCAGACCGTATTCTATCATGTAGTGGAAATTCTGGGCCAAGGACGCAGCAGTATTGGCGCGGATGTCTGCGAGGGTCACCTGCGGTGACGGCGAACCTGTTCTGGGAGATCTTTCCCCGCGAAAGCGGCGAAGATCGGCAATCAGCGAGGTTTGCGGAGCATCACTACCCAGCAAACCCAGCACAGCTTGGGGCGGTACCTTGTGCAGCGCTTTGTAATCCTGAACAAAGATGGGCGTTCGAGTTTCTATCGTGCCCGTGTCCTCGACAATGACAGACGATGCGGGAATCTGGTCTACGCGTAAGCACCAGGAATCGGGTTTGTTGTGAACTTTGAATGAGGGAGACGGGAGAAGTCCACCGGCGGTGCCAGAAGATGCAGCTACCGATCGCGAGAGAGCAGGAGCTGATGGGCTATCCTGGGCAGACGAAGCCGAAGCAGAGTTCGACGTCCCTGTCGTTCTATTCGCCAAGGTGATATAGTCGTGTGAGAAGGTCACCCGAGTCGGGCGGTCAGGTGAGACTATCCGCAGGTATTGAGAGAACAAGTCCTTGATGCCGGCCTCGAACTGCACATGATACGGCATCTGCTGAGTCTCCGATCCCACTGGAGTATTGGAAATAGACTCACTAGCTCCAGAGAGCTCGAGAAAGGAAGGGAAGAGTTTCCTGTCGTCAAAAGTTCGGCAGAAGAGTAGGAACTGTTCCCGGTGAAGGTTAGGAAATTCTGACCATTTGGTCAAGGTCTTGGGATAATATTTCCCGGTCACGGATGTCGTCCTACCCTTGGCGAGCTTGTCGGGGTTGGGCTCGACAGACAGTCGGGAAAGCATAAGGCAATGGCGAAACAGGACACAAGGAAGAAATTGGGTCTTCTCTGCTCTGACCTCGGTCCGGATACGTTGTTCCTTTTCCTCAGCAGCAAGCCGCTCTGCCTCTTTGGCATGCTGCTCTGCGTGGATACGCTGCTCCTTTTCCTCAGCAGCAAGCCGCTCTGCCTGGATACGTTGCTCTGTTTCCTCAGCAGCAAGTCGCTCTGCTTGGAGACGTCGCTCTTTTTCCTCAGCAGCCTGCTGCTCCGCCGCTGCGATCTGCTGTCTGAGTCTCCGAATTTCGTCTTCTTGCGACATTGTGCCACTAAATGGTGGGGTGAGGTCAATCGCGCAAGAGGGCCTAAATTTCGGAACTTGGAATCGATATCTATTCGAGGAAGGGTTTCCTAGAAAAGCTAAAGGGGCGGCTAGGTGGAGGTTTGGCTCCTCTTCCCAGCTTCATCGAACGCATAGACCAGTTGGTGCTGTTGAGGGGAGGAGGCCGGTGCAGAAACATGTGGCTCAAATAGTCACGTGATAGGTGGTGAGTTTGATTGATACTAGTGGTGTCACGTGTTCGTCTCACTCTTCCTCGAATCTGGAAAGATATATTATATAAGAGTACCTCGAGAAATGTATAAATATTGTTAAAATAACAAAAGAAAATTGATTAGTTATGTAACCTTATCTTCTCAAACATCAGCTACACCGCAGATGAAGTATTTTGTTTCAGAGACAGCCTAGCGGACATAGTCAAGCGGTCATGTTCTATGACCTGGCGCGCTCGAGGTCCCATATGGAGATCTCCGGAATGTTCACTGAGGCAATTCCATTCACCTCCTACTTCTAGGCTCATACTTGAGCTGAATGCAATGCGCCTTTACACTCCGGTCTTCCACATGGAGGATCTGTTAAGTACTAAGTAGCATTTTGCCAGTGGATCTATATTAGCTTGCTGGATGTAACCTCGCCTCTAGGAATATGTGTTGTTGATTTCGGCGGTGAATTGATCCCTTAGAGTCGTTACAGACGCAAGAGCGTATCGGCCATGGACGTGGCATTCCTGTGTTCGCCAACATAGATTCCCTCGTCAAATGGCAACCTGGTCCAAGTTGTGAATCCTTTCTAAGAAGAATCATAAGGTCGTTTGACAACGCAATTTCTAGTTACGCAGTGTTTGTTCCAATCATGAGGAATGTTCGTCGAAGACTATGTGTACTCGAGGGGGGGCAGGACCCTCCAAACGTTGAGGGAAAAGGCGAGCATGCAAGCAGACAGTGGGGATAAGTTATCAGTAGTATTGAATGTGATACTTGCCCTGCCAGATGTTATGAAAGTGCAAGAGAAATATAAGACGGAGAGCACAACTTCATGAAGTATCACTTATTATTACATCGCTTCGATGCAATACCTCCATATAGATATACACTTGTTCTGTAGTTTTGTTTGAGCCGGTTTACTAACTACTAGAGACGGGGTACTAATACTTCAAGTCAAAAAGAAAAAAAGAAAAAAAAAGAAAAAAAAATTCCCAATCTTCAACAGTTATTGAATACGCTAGTTTGCGGTGCGGCTGGCTGATGATCGGCGGCAGGACGTGTCGCCGACACTAGCTGGGATCTCGGCGTCATCGCGGGGTCTTGGTCTGCGGACATAAATGCCTTTTTTTTTTCAGCTGCCATGTCTCACACGCTCTCACATTAAGAATCCGCCCCTCCCGCCTCTGCCATCTCTGCTTTTTGTCTCGCTCACTTCGAGGTGCATCTACTGCAAGCTCGAGCTAGCTGAATATGCCTCTTAGCTGAATCGCACCCCACTTAGAGTACGATGTAAGTGCATTCATTAACAGGGCAGCGAGAGATAATGGATCAACCAATGATAGGAAATTATGCTTCTGCTTTTCCTTACGGGGCACTTTCAATAGTGTTGAGTTGGCATTTCTAACCATGGAGGTTCGGCTATAAAACTTGCCTCATGCCCCAGGCATTCCAGCAACACTTCCAAACCTTGACTTCCTCATCACCAGTCTTATTCCCATCCCTTCTCCCTGGCCTCAAGCCGACTCCGATCTTAGCAATCAGCCCGTTTTAAATTTTCGAGCCTAAATACTTTCATTTATCTATCCTCAAGCCCGCACTCACAACCATGGATCTCACTGGTACATTCATCGGTGGGTTGGAGTCGCTAGCATCAACAGGAGAGGTCCTTGGACGCATCGCAAGGACCATTACTCCTGAAAATGCCGCCTTGTTCTCTACCGAGGAAGGCCCGTTTCCTGTGAGAAAATTCCATCCCGTAACCGTCATGACCCCGGTCTTAGTGCCCTGACTCTTTGTGATAAGCACCTTAACTGACATATTGGCACGTTCAAGAACATTATTGCCTGCATCGCCAGCATTGTCTCTACTGGGGATGAAGTGGTCCGGCAGCTGACAGAGGAGAAGGGGGGTTATTTCTGTCCTAATAGCGACGTCGATAAGGCCATCCGTGAGTATGCGGAGGAGTATCAGGCGGTTCTCGACATCCTCATCAGCAAAGTAGATTCCTTGAAAGGGATTGCTGGCATCGGCCAGCCAACCGCTCAAGCCCTGCGAGATCTCAAGGGAGTTTTCCCAGTAGGTTCTACCGGCCCCTGTGAAGGCCAGCAGTAGGAGACAGCTAACTGAAAACCTGAATGCAGAAGATCTTTACAGCTACGAGCCAATTGCCTCGGGCCGTGGGAACTACCTTCGTCGCGGACACCAAGGCCCTTGACGCTGCCTTTGACAGCGCCATAAGCAAGTACCTCGCGGTCGATTCATAAGTAGTATGACTGCTGCTTTGGGTTTTTTTTTCTTTTTGGCCTAGTGGGGAATCTGTTTGTCGCTCGTGTGCTCATCATGGGCCCCAAATCCGAACGTCGCACACCAACGTGCGACTGGCATTATGCCCCCATCCGCATTCCCCCATCCGCAAATCTCTATCCATGTCGAGCCTCTATGGTGGGAAGGGTTACTCGCCTTAACATGTCAATTTAACACGTTGAAACTCAAATTCGATGTCGTTAAATCCGACCTCCCTTCCTATTCCTGAGGGCCTTGTTGGCACTACTTCATTAAAGGACGATCTTCTACTCTCTTTCGTTTTTCTCTGTTTTTGCATCCCTGAGTATAATACCCAAACCGAACATGAAAGGATTCAAAACAGTGACGTAGAATAAGGGAGAATGAGCGCCAAACTAAACTATATCACCCAGTCATACGAGACTGCCAACAGCAAACATTACAATTCCCAACAGTAATTACAGCAATACTAGCAACAAGTACAACGATTTATATAGGTAACGAAACGGGGCAGTACAGCCTGCCCGCTTACCAACAAAGGGAAACAAGACTTATACAGCTAATAGTTCAATCGATTCCTACAAGAGTCACTTGTAAGGTTCCTTTACAGGGAATAGACTATTATCAGATCTATTAATCAATAGAAAACCAGTAGGAATAAGTAAAAAGAAGGCTTCTAAATAAGGAGAAGCTACTAATCAAGTCCAATCTCCATTAAAGAACATCAGAAAACATAGATCAAGCCGGAATAGATAGCTAGA